>JAQQSZ010003331.1:0-14476 GCA_028646595.1 Phalanger gymnotis
TCCACTCATCTCCTGTCTCTCCTCCCTCAAGATACCATTATATAGACTAGCGATTCTCCACCTTCTTCCCTTTTGGTAGTCTGGTGAAGCCTATGGATTCTTTCTCAGAATAATACTTGAAATGAATAAAATAAAACACTTGTGATTACGGAGAAAACTAATAATATTGAAATATAGCTATTGAAATATTAAAAAAAACAAGTTCACAGAGTCCAAGTTAAGAAAACCCTGAGTCACAGATTTGCTTTTGGTTTTAGCTTTCAGGTTTCCTGAGGTTCACTCTTTCAGAATATTTGAATATGAATCTAATTACTGCAATTCCTCCATTACAGATTTTTTTTTTGCCAAATGTGTTAAGTTTTGCTAAGTTTATAATTTTATCATGGTCCAGCCATTCCTGAATATGCAGATTTATATAAAACAAAATGCAAACGAACATTTTGGCCCAAGACACCAGGCCTTTCCCCATCCTTTTAAAATAAGATCCCACCAGGGAAAATACCCAGGAAAATCTAGATGGCTTTTAATCAAAGCCCCACCCAGGGAATAGTTGCAGATCAGTCTGCCTGGAAGGCCAATCCCTTCCCCATCTTCTATAGAAATTTTGCCACTTTTTCTGGGCCAAGCTCAAATTCAGCTTCTTCCCCAAAGCCTTCCATTATTCCCTGTCAGCTGGGAAGGATGAATCCCTTCTCTAAATTCCCAAAGCGTCTTATTTCTCTGTCTCCTGTAGCACTCTGCTTTTTATTTTTCAACTGTAAGAGGCAATACAGTAAAATGGAAAGATGACTCAATTGGAATCAAGAGAGACCTAATTTCCAATCCAGTGTCTGCTATTTCCTTGTTGACTAAACCTAGGAGAGGCATTTACCTTCTTTGAACCTTAGCTTCCTCATCTGTGAAATGGGGATCATAATAGCATCTCCCTCCTAGGTACTTTTAGGCTTGAAGACAATATAGAAATACTATTATAGCTGGTGTTTCTATTGGATAGACTGGATAGAAAAATGGCCTTAGGACCAAGAAGATTGGGTTTCAAAGTCAGCCTCAGACACATATTGCCTGAGTGACCCTGAGTGAGTCATTTAACGTCATGCTCTAGGATAGAGAAGCTCTCCAAGATTATGAATTACAAAACGGATGCCAATCTGCTCTGGCAGGGGGAGCAGTTTCCTGTGCCAATGAAGCCACTGGTCAGGGCACTGTCCCTAGAGCTATTTTCCCTACCAGACCATAATCACCTTCAAATTATATTGAATTTGCTTATTTATGTCTTGCTCCCCCCACCCAGGAGAATATATGGCAAGGACTGTTTTGTGTTTATTTGCCCTTGGTGCCTAACACAGAATCAGCAATGAATACAAGATTTATTGCTCAATTGAATTCCCAGCATTGTACCAGCTAGCCCTGAGGCTCTCCATGTGTTAGCCGCCAGTTTTGTGGGGCTGGGCATCAGCGTAGGTCCAGCTCCACAGACAGGCCTGGGACCCCAAAGACCCAGAAGATCATCCAGCTCACCCCATGCCCATTAGAAGTTTTTAATGACAGCATTTCAAGGATTATGGACCTGTCATGCGCCACCACGAACTCTCTGCTGGCACCAGCTTTCTGCTTTGGAAAGCTAAAGAGACTCGGAAAGCTTATTGTTCAGATGTGCAGTGCCATAAAGAAGCTGATGAATCAATATTAGTCAACAGTGTGATGTGACTGCCAACAAAAGCTAAGGCTATTTTGGGCTGCATTAAGAGAGGCAGTGCCCAGGACTAGAGGAGTGAGAGTCCCACTATCTTCTCTCCTGGTCGGATGTGAGTATTGTGTTCCATTCTGGCATGGAACCCAAGGGCGCTGATAAACAGCGGAATGTCCAGAGGAAGGCAAGCAGAATCATGAAGTGCTGCAAGGTTATGCCATAGGAAGATTGGCTGAAGGAACTGGAAATTTTTAGCATAGAGAAGAGATGACTCAGGGAAGGTGGAAGCCTCAAAGAGACCAATATAGTATAAATGTCAGGGGAAAAAAACCCAACTTCATAATCATTGGCGCTATCCAAAAATGGAATGGGCCGTCTCTGGAGGTGGTGAGTTCCCCTTCTCTGGAGGTCTCCAAAAAAGCTGGTGACCATTTGTCAGGTTTATTGCAAAGGTGAGGCCTGAGTAGGAATTGGTTGACCTGGCTGTCCCCTTTCCATTTCCAGGATTCTGTGTCTCTGTTAGTGGGTGTTCAGATCATCCTCACTTCTGACAGGACTACCTGCTACAAGTTTCTCCTCTCTCTGTCTGTCCTCTATTCAGCTATGAAAGTGATACTCCTAAAGCACAGGTCTGACCATGTCACCCCCCCTACTCAATTAACACCAATGGCTCCCTATTACATCCAGGATCAAATAGAAAATCTGTCTGTTTTGGTGTTCAAAGCCTTTCATAAGCAATCCCTTCTGCCTTTCACGTCTTATTACACCTCACATCCCATATGTACTCTTTAATCCAGTGATACTTGCCTCCTTGTACCTCAAACAAAACACTCCATCTCCAGGAATTTTCCCTAGCTGTTCCCTAAGCCTGGAATACTTTCCCTCTTCATCTCTGCCTTCTGGCTTCTTTCAAATCTCAGTTAAAGTCCTGTCTTCTATAGGGAGCTTTTCTTAATCTCTCTTAATTCCAGTGCCATTCCTCTATGGGTTATTCCCAATTGGTTCCGTATATAGGTTGTTTGTATGTACGAATTTTCATGTTGTCTTCCCCATTAGACCGTGAGGAGCAGCATGGGGACAACACCAGAAGATTTGGGCAGCCCTGCAGGGCTAGAGGGATGAGTTGGCCAGCCATGTCTGTCCTCTGGCTGCACAGATTCCATGTCTGGGCAGCCCTTGTTGGGATTCCCTCAGAGGGTTCACTCTTTCTGTTAATCACATATGGCTTTTTTTGTGGAAGACTATATCCTAGACTTTTGTAGGAAATGTTCTTTTGCTACTTTTCTTACTATGCTATTTCATTAAATGCTTTTTCTATGAACTGGTTTTGTCACCTGACTATGAAAAGTCAACACCTTGTGGGGGCTTATGAGCTAGGGTTTCTAATTGTATGTAAACCCAGAGTTAGCCTGGGAGCCCTGTTTGTTACATCCGCAAACTTGGAAGTGCTCTGTTAGTTATAATTACTATTGTCCTTTATAATATACTATAGAATCCTGTTAATAACTGTGAGGTAGGAGTGATTATTCCACTTTGCAGAGGAAAAAACCGAGGCCAGTGATAGTGGTGTTATACTTAGGTATGATATAATTAAACATACAATAGGGTATATACAGGCAGCTAGGTGGTGCCATAGTGCACAGAGCACCTGGCCCCCCAAAGCTCTAAATGGGGTCACAAAGATCTGGATGTGACTGAAAACAAGAAAGGTATGTACACTAGGCTCAAAGAAGAGCTATGAGAAGGTACTTTTTTACCCCTGCTTCTTTGCACAAGTCTGGGATTATAAGCATGGAAAACTGCATGCAACATCAGACTTTTTGGGGACTATTTGTTAGTTTTGCTGAATTTTTTTCTCTTCCTCTTTCAATTCTTTATTATAAGGGATAGATACAGTAGGAAATGTTGGTGAATTAAAACAAGATATCAATAAATTTTTTTAAAAAGGCATATAGTTCTTTGTATTCCCAAATTAAGGTTAGAATTAGGGATTCCTGTGTACTATTAGTATGTGCCAAAGGGATGAAGATTAGAAAGTCTTGAAATAAGCACATATTTCTCTGTGATCTGCCCTCACTCTGCTAGAGGTAGAGATGTCAGGGCACTCTGGATACTGTTTTCACCCTAATCTAACCAGCAGCACATTCCAGGTTTTCATCATCTCTTGGATCTACATAGCACCAAGTGAAGTTAGATTGAATCATCTCTTTGTTAGTGTATGTTTATCTCAAGTGGAAGAATTTGTGCCCTCTCCCTTCCTCACCACATTTTCTTATTTATCTGAATGATTTTAGTTATTCAGTTTTGGTGTATGTTGCTATTATTCCAATCTGTAGTCAAGCATGCCCAGGGGTGGTGGTGGGGTCTGACATTGTTGCAATGGGTCCACAAATCCGTATGCACACTAGGTATTGTCATTTTCATGTTATTAGCTCTAATAAAGTGGTCTAGGAAATTTTTCAATGTTAGCAAGGGGTTTCCTATTCAAAATTGTTGAGAACCCCCAGTGTAGGAGAAAGAACAATGGACTGGAAGTGAGAGGTCCCGGGTTGCAACCCCTACCTCTGATGCTTAGTGTCTTTGCAACCTTGAACAGGCTCTTCATCTCTCTGGGCCTTAATCTTCTCATCTGTAAAATGTGAAGGGCTGGCCAATGTGAAGAGTTGGCCTTGGCCTTGGCCTCTAATATTTTTATAGCTGTAGATCTTTGAGTCAATTGTATCTAAGGTTCTAAATCTTCTGATCCACTGAACCCTCTTAAAAGATCCAACTGTCACTCAAACAAACAGGGCCCTTCTTTCCCATCCATTTTTTATTGGCATTAGATGCTTATCCCTTGTTGCAATTTCTGCTAATTTTTTGGCAAACCTAGCTCTCAATGGGCACTGGCTCTGAGAAACATTGCTAACTATCAGTTCATTTTAAAAGCTCCTGCCAGCTTAATGATGGGACCAAAAACACCCACCTTAGAAGGGCATTGTAGCTAGCTGGTATTCAGAGAAGATGCTCAGGGCAAGTAAACTGTGCAGTAAGTAACTATGCTGCATGGCATAGGGTGGTGCTGTTTAGTGGGGATAGTTAAGAAGAAGAGAGGCTGGTAACCATAAAACTCTCATTTGGGCAAAACAGGCTTATCAAGAGAAATAAAATCAAGCTCAAGTAATACTTTGGATCTTGGGTAAGGGTATAGGAATATCTGTGTAGAAATGTTGGGAATTATCCCTTCATATTGGTATGTTTTCTCTGTGTTATGATAATTAGGGTGGGACTTTTTTGTTTTCTCTTTTAGAATGTTAAGGTAATCAAGTACCTTCCATGAGTCTTGCCTTTTAAATGTGATGCCAAGCAAAGTGGACTTTTTGCTGTCTTTTGCTTCTTTGATTGAATCAAGAGTCTTTGACCTGCTTAAGAAGCAAAAAACCCTAGTTTACATAGGTTTCAGTCTCATGGTTGTGACACTCCCTGACCATGAGAAGGGTATATGAGATCCGAGGTTGGTGTTTTGTTTTGGGGCTCTCACTCACTGGAAGAATGTCATGTGATTTGACCAGATAAGAGTCTGGATAGCCATTGTTAAAAGCACCGTGCTCCCTCCCCCCCACTTTGGAAATCCAGATGTTGGTGTTTCTCTCTCTGGCAACTGTTGGTGTGTTGCTTGGACAGGCAACTGGAAGCCTCTCTGTTGATTCATGCTTATTTGCTCTGTTTATATAATGTATGCTTATAATTTCCATTTGTATTCTCTCTGAAGTTCAGGGTGCTGGCTTTTCCCCCTGAACTAAGTGAACAGTATATGTATGTTTAATTAAAGTGAGATTGTTAACCACTTAAAGTTGCTTTCCTTAGAAAAGCAGATCAAAGAACCTGTGCTAGCAGCCTTTCTGTATGCTCTTGTTGGTCTTTCACCCCCACAACAGCTGCTAGCAACATTGTTGTTACACCATGCTAGAGGGTTTGGAAGGGGGGACAACTGTCCTTTTCTCCTTCCATCACATGTTTTAGGTACTATGTCTATGCTTGATAACCTACCTTGTAATAGGGGGAGTGATGTTGAGCAGATCAAGGCCCCATGTCCAAGTTTTCTAGGAGTGGTCAAATGCTTTAAAAAGAATCTCCAGAGTGCCTGGGTTGGATTTGCTGGCCTCTTCCCTTAGACCATTTAGTTTCAAAAAAAATACCACCCACCCCCTGGCCTGGTGGTTTGCTTTCATAGTTTCTGTTTTTAATCCTATAATCAGACACATGTTTGTTTTATGGAAACAAACTATCGAGACTCAAGTCTTTTTTTCCCCTCTGGCACAAATCAGTATAGGCCAAGAATGCCTAGTGTATATTTATATAGAAAGCAAACATGATTGGATAAAACAGATGAAGCCACTAACTTTATGAATGTCTTGGGCTTCTTTGAACATTCAGATGGAGTTATTAATTTGCTTTCTATTTTTATTGGTGTTGGTTAGACAGTTAGTAAATCCACTTGGCAGTTAATGGGAGGCTTTGAAAGGACTTTCAGAGGCCAATAAATCTATGACTCTGCCTTTAGGCCGTTCTGCATATTAACTGCTTTGATGCTTCTGCTGCTGCTGCTACTGCTGCTGCTGCTGCTACTGTTGCTGCCGCTGCTACTGTTGTCACACAGGTGGCAAATGTCCGTGATGGGGTTTGAACTCACGTTCTCTAATTCCAAGTCCAGCACTCTTTGCCTTACACTAATAATAATGATAACAACTGACATTTGTACAGTGGTTTAAAGTTTGCAAAGTACTTTACATCCATTATCTCAATTGAGCCTCCTGGTATATATAAGACCCTGTGGGTCTTATATAAAAAAACCTCTTCATGGAAAGTGATTTTTTTCTCATCTCTCAGAAATCAGCTGGTGTTCTATAACCAGTATGATCTGAGGACTTCCAATGGCTAAGGAAGCCAAGTCTAGGTGGAGATGAAGAACAGCTGGGGAACATTCTTGGGAAATATGCTTTCATGTCCTCTGCAAGACAATTATTGTTATCACTCAGCCTTGCTTTCTCTGGGAGGAATATGAAAGATTCCCTTTACACTATTCTTCCTCAAAAGTCCTCCTTATTTACTTGCCAAAAGTCTTTCATTTGTCTCTTCTTTAACAATCCTCAAGTTTTCTTTGCCTCTATTAAGTGGCTGAACATAGACCTAGGTTATCTCTGAATGACTGTTATGAGCTAAACAGAGATAGTTGAAGAGAAAGCATTTATTTGGCTATGGTGGAATAACAAAATACGCATCTGTGATGGCTATGATGGTCACTAACTTTACTCTTTCCAAGCTGTGTAGGTCATGTGGAATCTTGTTAAGTGAGAGGGGTGGGTAGTTTCTTGCTTCACCAGGACTACTTGGCCCTGATAAAGTCAATATGGCAGCTACTTTTATGGCACAGACAGACAAGGTTCCCTAAAGACACAGACAAGACAATTGTGCCTACGATCTAAGGATGAGCCCTAAATCTGATGCACCAAGAGTATGAAGCGTATGTGCATTCCCAGGTCTAAATGGGTGTCATGGAAGAATTAGATGAGTAAATCAATGCTGAAAAAAATAGTAGTGATTTTACTTGGTGAGTTTAAGAGAAAGTCCAAAAAAGAAGGCTATGTGGCTTAGAGATATCCGAGGGAACTGGAGGCAGGAGCAAGAGAGGTTCCAAAGGCAACCATCTCACCCCATCAAAATGAGCCCACATCTGACACTTCAAAAGAAAGGATTGCCTCACACTGGGGATGGAACTGGCACCTTCAAAGTAGGATTGGTGTAATGTATCGTCTTCTTTAGGACCTTTCCATAGGGAGAAGTTTAGTGCTGAAGAGGGCAGAAAAAGATCTTTTAAATAAAGGAAAATAGCTAAATCAACTTTTAATGGATGTAAGATTTTGCCACTGCTATAGGTATATTTTAATGCATAAAAGGTAGTAGGAAAATAATTTTGGTTTAATAAATATTGCCATGGGATTTGAGCAGTTTTGGACAGAAAATGAACTATAGTGGTCAGCTTATTCAAATCAGCTTGTGAATGATATAAAACACAACCAGGAATGTAGGCAGGTGTGTCTCTGGTGTGAGGATGTTCATGGCATGATGGTAAAAAGGAGTTCACAACGATGTAGGAAGAGGCTGCTCTCAGAACTTGGTTACACCAAGATTTCCCTGGGACTCGTAGTTCTATGCTTGAAGGCATCTTAGATAGCTCCAGGGTCTGTGTTCTTCAGGTATTTTATAGGGAAGGGAGAACTGGTTTCACACACCTCTCCCCCCATGTCACCAGTATGCTGACATCAATCAACTAGAAAACTTTAAGCTTCTATCCTATATAATTGAATATTCCATATACGATAGGGTTATGGATATGAGACAATGTAGAAAGGAAAAAATTCCAGGGAGGAGAAGGGGGCATGGCTGGGGAAAGTCTGTAGGATGAAGAAAAACTGAGCATGAAAAACCTGGTATCTTAGAAGATTATATCCATGGGGGAAACTAGGCATCTTCATATTAGAAGTGGGTCAGATTTGTGAATTTCACAGGACAAGGTCCATGACAAAAACTTTCTATCCTCAGTCAAAGAAGATTGGAGGGAGATAGAGAGCCAGATATTTCGGAAAAAACAACCAGAGGTGAGAAGGCCATCTAATGATTATTTACGTACTTTGGCTACATGGGCGGCAGCTACTTCTGTTTATCACCACAAATGATAAAAAACTGTCTATGCATATCTACTAACTTAGATACCATAGAAAATAGCTTCTAAATAGGAAAAAATAGCAGTAGAAATGTCCAATAAGGAAAAATACAAGAAAGAGATCATCAATTAAACATATATATATATATAATATCTATCTATCTATCTATCTATCTATCTATCTATCTATCTATCTATCTATCTATCTATCTATCTATATACAATTGCACATAGAAACTGTACCAGAAGGAGAGAAACTTGACTTTATAGGTATCCGTGAAACTTCAAGGTATGGGGTTTGCGACTGGGATGTTACTCTACAAAGATAATTCAAAATGAATAAAATAAATACAAGGGGAGAGGTAGGGTGGGGTAGCACAGACCATAAGAAGACAGACTTATGTAAAGAAATCTAGGAACCAGAGTAGAAAACATATGAGAGAGAGCATTTGGGGAAGATCAACAGGGACAAATGAAATTAGCATTGTTATGAGAATATGCTATACTCTGCTTGGACAGAAGAAAGATTTAAAGATTTTGGGTAATTGATTGTTATCCTGTCATGAAGATTTGAAATCGTTATGATCTACTCAAGCTCCGCTCCCCAAAAGTGGAACAGTTAGTAGATTTCTTGGCTTGGCTTAAAGATAATTTTATTCTTCAAAAAGACAAGGAAGAAACAAATGGGACTGCCATCTTGGACCTATTCCTGACCATCAAAGAGATTCTGGTGACTGAAAGAGGAATGAGGGGTACACTGGGGTTAAGAGAACACTTAATTTCAGACTTTGTAACAGAGAAGAAAATCAAGTATAAACTGTCATGTACCTGAGTTGTTGTTTTTTTTCAAAGAATAGATTTCAAAAGGTTCGGAGAAAGGATGGGTGGAATCCCATGGATGAAAATTATATAGGACAAAAAAATCAACCTGGGACTGATGGGAAATACTCAGCAATGAAAATTTTAAGACACAAAGCGAAACAACTCAGATAAGAAAGAAAAAAGAACTGGGCCTAAAGAGGGCGTTATGAACATACAGAGAAATATTAGCAAACGTAGACTAAAAACAATGCATGACAGATGGAAGCAAGGCTGGGCAGTAGCAGGTCCACTGTACTCTTAGCTGATCAGACCATAGCTGAAAGATGGTGTTCACTTTTGTGTACAATATCTTAGGAAGGACATTGATTGGCTGGCGAGCCTCCACAGGAGGCTGACTAGGATAATAATCATAATAAGAAGAACAATGGCTATCATTTATACAGCACTTTAAGGTCTGTAAAGCACTTTACAAATATTATTTTATCCTTATAAGAGGCAGGTGCTATTTATTATCACCCGTACTTTATTCGTGAGGAAACAGGCAAACAGTGGTTAAGCAACTTGCCCAGGGCCATGCAATGGGTTCCTGAGGCTGGATCTGGACATCAAGTCTCTTTTTCTATCCACTTCTAAGATGGCCAAAGGTCTGCAGATCTTACAACAGGAAATCATATTCCATTTAATTCAATCAAGATCTATAAACACTAAGTGCTTATGGTGTATGCTAAGTATATATGTGAAAGGAAGAGATTTGAACCCATGTCTTTCTAACTCTATGGAAGGGAAAGAATAATGAAGTCAGAAGACTTGGGCTCAAATCCCACCTCTGAAGCTTCCTATCAGTTAACCTTGGGGCAAGTCACTTAATGTCCCAGAGCCTCAGTTTTCCTCATCTGTAGAATCAAGGTGTTGAATCACAACTGTAGAAGAAGATGATGAAACCTAC
Source organism: Phalanger gymnotis (assembly GCA_028646595.1). Lineage (NCBI taxonomy): Eukaryota > Metazoa > Chordata > Mammalia > Diprotodontia > Phalangeridae > Phalanger > Phalanger gymnotis. The sequence goes on from JAQQSZ010003331.1 coordinate 10,162, forward strand.
TTCTCATCTCTTAGTAGAGAGGCAATGGATCAGAGGTGTAGAATGAGGCAAGTTCTCTAATGAGGTCCAAGTGGGAGTTTGTTTTCCTTAACTAAGAAGACCTGGGGGGATATGGTGGTTGTCTTCAAGTATTTGAAGGGATTAAATGTGTTCTATTTGACTTCAAAAGACAAAATCAGGAGCCATGGATGGAAATAGAAGAGAGGTTGATCTGGGCTCAAAATCAGGAGAAATTTCCTAACAGTTCAAGCTCTACAAGAGTGAGATGGGCTGCCTTGGAGGCAGGATCTCCTTCACACTGGAGGATGTATGTGAAGGGTAGACAACCTCTTCTGTACCAGTTAAATTGGGCGGCCTCTGAAACACCTTCAAATTCTGAGATTCTGTGGGTGTAAGATTTTGTAGTCTTTAGTCTTGAATTCCAGCTTTCCCAATTTTCACCTGTGTGACCCTGGGCAAATCACTTATTTATACCTTCCATTTTCTCATCTGCAAAATAGGAATAATAAATAGTACTAATGCTAATTACTTCTCAAGATTAATGCTCTCAAAGGAAAATGCTTTGTAAATTATAAAGTCCTAAATAAATTTGAGCTGTTATTATGTGCTTAGTGCTCTGAGAATAACCTAGTTTCGAATGGAAGAATTTGGTACCAGTTTAGTATCCTTTTTGGAAATCAAAGGAATTATAGATTTAGAGCTGGAAGGGCCCTACAGGTCATTTACTCTTACCCTCATTTTTGTCGTTGTTCAGTCATTTTCAGTCATGTCTGACTTTTTGTGACCCCTTTCTGGGGTTTTTCTGGGCAAAGATACCAGAGTGGTTTTTCTTTTTCTGTCTCCAACTCATTTTACAGATGAGGAAACTGAGGCAAACAGGGTTAAGTGACTTGCCTAGGGTCACACAGCTAGCAAGTGTCTGAGGCCAGATTTAAACCCAGATCTTCCTGACTCTGGGCCTGGTGCTCTGTCCACTGTGCCATGTAACTGCCCTTCTGTCGTTTTATGTATGAGGAAAATGAGGCCCAGAGAAGTTATGATGACATAGGTAGTAAGTAGCAGTGAAGAATCTGAACCCAGGCAATGAGATCATAGAATCAAAGGAGAATATAAGAAAAGCTTAAAGGAGCTTCCTTTGGATCCAAATTCGGTAGCCTCTATGCTCTAGCACATTGCCTTCTTTATCTCTCTCCCTTTAAGGCAGAGGGCCTGCTCTAAGCAGACTGTTTTATAAGATGCTTTGAGAGGGAAGTTGAGAAGGGGTCCCCACACCCCAGAATACCACTTCTGTACATTTGAAATTTTCCCATCTGCAAAACGAAGAAGCTGGACCGGTTATCTCTAGGGTTCTCCCAACTGTAAATCTGGGATACTATGATCATAGGCATACATTGGGTGCAGGCCAAATGTACCTCTGTGCCTCTGATGCCAGCTAGAAATAGCTGCAGAGATCAATGAATCTGAGTGCTTAGCACTTGACAAGGAGGGAATCCTACAAGCCTCTGTGTCGATCTTTATCTGACTTTCTCTTGATTGGTGTATTCAAAAATGACTAAGATCTGCTTCTTAGATTAGTGTATTTACAGCGACATTTCTGTTTTTGAGATGATGTATAGCTTCTCTTTCTTGCTGTTTTGTCTTCATTATTCAGAACTTCTGTTCAGTTTTCTTGTATTACAAGTATTCAGGTTTTTTTGACTTTTCATGTTCTTCTGGGAGGTTTTATGATCCTTAATTTATCTTTATGCATTCTATCTTAGAGATCATTTAATTTTATTACTTTTTGCTTCTCCCAGATTGTCCTTTAGTTCATATATTCGTATTCCAAATCTGTTGTTCATTCCTTGGCTTCTTTGGAGAGAATTACCACTGTGAATTCAAGTTTTTCCTATTGTGTTAATTATTTCTGCTACAGGCCATACCTTCTGGCCTTGGTTCTCTTATAACTTCTCTCAAGATGCTAATGTCTCTTTTGAACCACTGGAAACTCTTGCTGTTACTCCAATGCCCTCTTGGGAATCCACAGGTTTCTTTATGTCATCAGATATTGGTTTAATTTTCTTTGTTTTTCAATATTTTTTTTTAGAGAAGATTGTAATCTCTTAGATGTCTTAGTACTTATCTTCTAATTTTAGTATCTTCTCTATTGGTTTATCTGCTTGTACTCTAGACTTTTACCTGAATTTTCTTCCTTCTGAGATTCTTGGTGCTTTTAGTTTCTTTTTCCTTAGATATCTCTTGTCACTTACTTTCTGACTCTTCTCCCTTTGATGGTGAGTTTATCCATGGGTTTAGATTTAAAACCTCCCTCAGTCTACTTCTACACTGGGTATTTTGTTTTTCATTAATCTTGGTCCCTGCTCCAGGTAGCTTTGGGAAGATGTAGAACTGGCCCCAGATAGATTCAACTCCCTTTTTCTTCAGGTCAAATTGGCACACTGTCCCCCTGCCACAGTCCACTTAATTCTCTAGTTCTCTGGTTGGATAGAGGAAGTGTCAGCTGTGCATTGTAGGATTGGAGGAGAACTGGGTTGGTGGTTGGGTGTTCTGGTCAGTGTCTTTGCAGCCTTGAGGTTTCTTAGCCTAGTGGTCATCCCATGTAGGAGGGAATTGTGATTTCTTCCACCTCTGCCTCCCCCAGTAGCTTCTCCTTTTTTGTACATGACTGGGCAGAGTCTATGTCTGCTGCTTGTTGCACCAGGTTGTAAGAGGAATGGCAGGATAAAATAAACCAGCAGAGACTGTAGCAGGAAGGCATTCTCTGAGTGGGCTCCAGAACATAAGTCCACAGGTTGATTTTCGAAAAATGGTAACTGGTGGGGGAGGAGTACTAAGTAAGTGCATTAAAGATTAATTTTCTCCATTGTTAATTCATAAGGCTATTACCTTGTTGGACTTCTTGCTTCTTGTCATATGACAGTATCTATAATTGTTCTACCTGGGATGCATAACTCTGTTTTTCTTTTGTTTTCTTTTTTTTTTTTTTTGAGAGTTAGAGGAAAATGTAGAAAATGATTGGTCCTCCATCTTGTTGGTCATGTGACCTGGAAAAAACTAACAGCTGTAAAAAACTATCCTCCTTTGTCTTCTCAGGCATAAAGCACCCTTTCCCATAGCCATAGGCTTGCTGTTGTGGGTGGCTTACGTCTCTTAAATACGAACTGTTTCCCCTTCCAGAACCAGAACAACTGGAGCTAAAGTAACAGGAGACAGATGGGTCACATGTGTCCTCAATATTCTTTGTCCATCAGGTTTGTTTGTATATTGTCAATGAATTCAATGGTCAGATCCACTGAGGATGGGGATGGAGGTAGGACACCTCTATTTGCTGGAATCCCAGAGCTCTCTATACCTCTAGGCTGAGACTCTTATATTTTCTTTGTAAGTGGTTGATCAGCCATGGTCAGACCATGACTGGAGTCTGAGAGACGTGCCAAATTACCAATGTAATGGAATCAATTGGGAGGCACTTCTGGCTCAGGAAACACAGACATAAATCAATGTTCTTTGCAAACAGGAGGCTGGAAGGGTTCGTTTTTTTCAGATTAGGCATTGTTCACTAGACCCTGCTGTTTGACATCCTTCCCATTGCTCATCCAAACATCTCCTTCCTCGCATTTGTGAATGATGCCATTCCATTGGGTCCCTTCAGGAGCAAAGAGGGCTCTAAAGGACAGGTGGTATGGTCATTGCCTTTGACTCTTCCCTGGCCGGGCTGAGCAGCTCCCTGGAGCTGGCTGCCCCAGCTCAAGGGGCCTTTCTTTAGGAAAATATCAGATTATGAGAGAAACATTTCTGTGCAGAAATGGCAAAACTAAAAAAGCACTGTAAGCAAGAAAACGCTCCTGCCGTTCCAAGAACCACGATTCCCTGGGATTTTCAGCCTTTTGTGAAAGTGGGTTTGAGCACCATGGAAAATGTGTGCTTCTCCCGGAGGGGAGTGTGTGTGTGTATGCATATGGTATATGTGTGCATGTATGTATGTGTACGTGTTTATGTATATCTATGTATGTGTGTGTGTATATTTATATGTGTATGTAGTGTCCGTATGCATGTGGTATATTGAGCATGTATGTATATATGTGTTTGTGTTTATGCATGTCTATGTATGTGTATGTGTGTACATAGTGTGTGTGTGTGTACTTATTCAGGCAGGTAGGTGGGGTAGTGAATAGAGTGTTGGATTTGGAATCAGGAAAAGCCAAATTCAAATCTTGCCTCAGTTTTTCCTAGCTTTGTGAGCCTGGGCAAATTACCCTCGATCAGCTTGGGTGTGCTTGTCTGTAAAATGGGAATGATAATGGTACCTATTTCA
>JAQQSZ010003332.1:0-14476 GCA_028646595.1 Phalanger gymnotis
AAAAAAAAAGAAAAATGGTAGCCTCACTTCAGGTTATTGAAGGAAAAGACTCTAGGGAAAAAGTAGACACGTGTTTCCATCATGTCGCATGTCCATCTGGCTATACTAGGACTTTGGGGAACTTCTCTTTTGGTTAGAACCAGAACATTCTCTCTTGGTCAAGCTGAGTTACTTTGATCCCAATGGGAGAGCTCCTTTACTCTGTATTGCCTGGTATATATTCTCATGAATAGACTTTCTCTGGCTTTTATTTTGCTACATATTTGGATAAATCACTTTCTTGACTAAGTGTTTTGTTTCTTCATTGTTGGCGAGAAAGTTGTTAAAACTTAGATATAAAGCTTGGTGTCCTGCTTCCTCTTAAAATAAGATAGTTTCAACCTAGAAATCATATCCCCTCTGCTGGAAAATTTTATGACAGCAGATAGATACAATTCTAGCTTGGTCCTCCTGTTCTTTTAGGAGAGCAGAGGGATGGCCTCTGGACTCAGCTTTCTTGGTTCCTCTCCTGGCATGAATTGAGTCTCCTTTGGGGAAAGGCAGGGGAAGTCTACAGATATCTATTCTGTCTTCCTTTGAGCCATGCAACAACATACCCATGCTACATGTAGAGGACAGTCTGAAACATATGAGCCTTCACTACACATATATTAAAACCATACTAAAATCCCAAAATCTCATACTAAGAAGGGAACTCGGAAATCATCTATTACATCTGGTCTAAGCAAACATCCCCTCTATCCCATAATAGACAAGTGGTCATCCAGCCTTTTTTACAATATCTCAAATAAGAAGGAATGAATACCTTACCTTCTAAACAAGTTCATCTACTTTTTGAGAGCTCCTACTATTATGAATTGCATTATACCAAACCCAAAATGTAACTTCCATTCATTAGTCCTAGATGTGCCCTTGGGGCCAAAATTGAATAGGTATATTCCTTTTTTCCTCATTAGAGTCCTAAAAGTCCTTAAATGCAAAAAGCCTATTTTGAAGTCTCTTCATGCTAAAAATCTCCATTTTCTTTGTCTGCTTTTTAAAGATTAATTTATTTTTAGTTTTCAACATTCATATCATATCTTTAATAGAGACCAAAGAAAGAAAAAATAAGAGATCATATCAAATGCTTTCAAGATGAAGAAAAGTAGATAAGATAGAGTTTAGGGTGAATGGTCTCTATTTCCTCAGTATAGTATGAGGTAAGGTATTCCTGGGGAAAAAAAGAAAAAGATTTGGAACAGGATTTTGGAGGAGGGAAAGATAATCAATTATGCAGGAATAAAATGATTATTTTGCTGATGTAAGAACCCAGTTGGAAGTCAGATAGTATAAATGTATTGAGGCCTTACTATCTTCATTGTGTGAATTCCTCAAGCTCTGTTTATCAGAGCAGGAATGAAAGAAGCAGATACTGAGAGTACTTTAACATTAAATTAGGATTAAATTGGTAAGGACAATATCCCACAAGACAACAACGGAGGAATGGAATTGCTAATAGTGTCAAGAATGTAACGGCAGGAAAATAAAGTTTCTGTAGGAATGATGAACTGAAGGAGCCCTTGGAGATGAACATATCAGAGGTCTTGGTGAGAATGAAGCACAGGTTTAAGAGAAGGAGAACAGAAGAGATGAAATTTATAAAGGCCTTTCATAGAGTTTTGAATTTTTTTGTCCTTGTTTAAATCATTGAAGTAGAAAACTTATATGTGAAGGCAGAGGCAAAGTTGTAACAACTGCTGTATCCAGTTGAGGTAGATTATGAGAGTAAGTCACCGGAGCAGAGAATTTTAAGGAAAAAGCCTCAAAAAACACATGTATTTTGAAGTCCCTTACTACTAAGGAAAAGACTTGAAGATAAACAGTATATGCCAAGTTTTGAAATTCTTGGGAAAAGATGGAGGAAAAAAATACCTTGTGATGAAAACTGCCAACAGATGTTCTCTTGCTATGTAGTTGGAGAAATAAGTCAATGATCTTGCCTAAGATTATAGCAGACACAGAAAACACATAATAAACTGAAGGTAGAAAGGAGGAAAACGATGGTCAACATTTGTGAAATTGTGCTGTGCTTACAATGATCCCAAGATGATCCCTAAAACAAAACTCATCTTTTTTAACATGAATGCTTTACTGTGGTGCTCTTTCTGTTAATAAGAGACCACCACAATCTCTAAAGAATCAAAACAAAGGGTGATTTAAAGTGTAATGGAGATATACCAGAGAACATTCACTGAAATGTTACAATATTTTCACTTATTCCAGGAGCAGCAGGATTCAGAATGCTCACTGATACCACACTGTTATGACTTTGTTCCTATTGTTTTAAATTACGGGAAAAAAATCTTATTTTCCCAACTGGTACTCTCCATCCACTAACTGACTCTTCAGAAGCTGAAGATCTGATAATAATCTGCATGTTGTTTCCTCAGGTTTCTGACACCAAATCAATGAAACCACAAATAAATTTTATTTTGCTAAAATCAGCATTTATTTAATGTGTATTACATACAAGGCAATTGTTATAGCCATAGTATGAGAAATGGCATCAACACAGCATTTTTAAATAATCTTTCCTATAATAAAGAAGTCAATCCATCTAGCCAAGATCTCTTTGTTCAAAGAGATTTTATCTTAGTGAAATGAAAAACCTCTATAAGGCATTGGATCAATTGTGGAAGGCTAAACTGTGGAGAATACATTCCTCTTTGTAATCTCAGAAGGCTAATCTTCAAATGAAATAAAGTCCTTTGGAACAGAAGCTTATAATGAAATGCCCTCATGGTAGCTATTCTAGTGCCCTGCACCTGGTGGGCATGAATAATTGTTGATGATGGTAATGATCATAAAGTAAAATCACACTGTCTTCAAGGTATTTTCAACTCTAACTGTACATTTTATTTCTATCAGTGCATTAAAACTTGATAAAGAATTAGTCCCATTAAGCCTGTGGCGATGAGTTGCTTAAAATGATAATATATATCACAGTTAAAGTGGGTTTCCTTTGACCCACTTTCAACTCATTGCTTTATAATTTTTTTTTTTTATGAAACAGGATAAGTAGGAGTATCCAACTGGCTTTTCTCCCTGACATTCTGATTTTTACATATTGAGTCTTATTCTCCCAGTGCCTGAGGTAGTAAGGCAGTTCTACGTATCTAGTCTCAAAGGAATTAGAAAGCAACACATTTTAAATGGGATAAATGAAATTCATATTTCTGGCACCCAATCTTCAAATCATTCATTAATTCCCCAAAGTTGTAATTCCCAAGTAGCACCAATCACCTGGAAAAGAAAATACAGAGCACAGCTTTCAAAGTTGTGTTCCTTATTGCTTATGAGAAAGCAGCATCTTTGATATGAGGTGATGTATTATAATTGGAGAAGTCTATAAGTAAGGGCAATTCTAATTTTTCCCAGATTTTATTTTCAAATGGCACACACGATGTTGAGTGTCTCCAATACTGTATCTAATATGATCAGACCCACAGTTTTAGCAATATAACAAGGACAGATGTACTTATGTTCTATCTCCTCCAATTATTTTGTTTTCTAAACTAAAAAAAAATTTATCTTTTTAACACCATTTGGTCTGTCATCTTTGCTTCCAGGCAGGGGTATGATAGAGTCGAGTTGAACTGGTTCCTGAAAGCCAGTCGTTAAATTTTCAGTGTGAACATTTACATCTCAGAAATCAACAAACCCTACAAATTAGAGTTTGCCGTATCATTTTTATCATCTAAATTTAATAAAGCATTAACAATGTAAGTGTGGACTTAACAATAAAAGTGTGGACATTGTTTTCTGAAGACACAGCTGTTAAGTTTATTTTTTTCCACAACATCCCTGCTTCCACACCCTCTTCTCTTTGTATTCTCAACACCTAACAATAAGGTTAATGGGCCAATGATAACTATAATGATAGTAACAGCATTTATATCGCACTTATGTGCCAAGTACTTTACAAATATTGTCTCATTTGAACCTCACAACAACCCTGTGAGGTAGTGGCTATTTTTATCCAATTTTACATTTGAGTAAACTAAGGCAAACAGGGTAAATGACATGCTAAAGGTGACACAGCTAATAAGTGTTTGAAGTCAAATCTGAACTCAGGTCTTCCTGGATTCAGGTCCAGTGCTGTATCCAGTACACTACCTAGGACTTGGCATATAGTAGATATTTAATGAATTCTTATGAATGGATTGATTGATTGAGATGTATTGTCTTGTGATACAATGATCAGTACTTCACATTTTCCCTGCATGCATCTGAGTGGCATAAGATATCCAACCAAATTATCTGGCACAGGTTCCACATGTTCAGCCTCTGAGAAAAATAACTTCCATAACATAAGGAGGCAGCTTACTAAGAACTGGCTCTGGAATCAAAGGCCTTGGATTCAAGTGTTGCCTCTGATATTTCATCACTCTGATACATAGCCTTATTAAGTCACTTAATCTTCCTCAGCTTCAGTATCCTCACCTGTAAAATGAGGGCCTTGGATTTGGTATTCTCAAAGGTTTCTTCTAGTTCTACATTTAGTATGCTATAAATACAGAATATGATTTTTTGGTGATTCTCTCTGTTAGGTAGGAGAAAGGAATGCTTATGTAAGTGTATGTTTTAAGGTTCATAAATTCTCTGCTTTGCCAGTATATTGACCACACAGCTTTGATTAAAGACTAATTTGGGATTTTGTCTTCACCTTTAGATGACACCGAGATTTCAAATTGAAAGTTAAAAACGGTCAGGAAGTGAAATTCTAAATGTCACCATCATTTGATTTCAGAGAAAACATGGATTTTTATAATTTAAAAGGCCTAAAATCAAATTGAAATACTCAGCCTTGTTGTCTGTGTTCTCAATCTCTCATTAGGCTATATAATTTCATGAAATCAGAAACTTTTCCAGTTTGGTTTGGTTTAGTTTGCTCTCAAGTTCTTTGCTACAGCTCTGTTAGATGATCAAAATGTCTGCTTGTTTAAAACATCTCTCTTATCTCCTGAACTCTGTCTCCTAATGATTTCCAGGATTGTTATCACTCCTTCTTGGCAAGTTCAACAATCTATAACATGTCCAAAATAAAGAACTTTTCCACCCTTTTAGGTCATGGGGTATTAGAGTTATCTCATCACTTGCAGGAATTGATTTTTCTTCCCTTTTCATATTTCTGATATCTTTCTTTAATTATTTTTGCTCCAATTAAAAAATGTTTCATCTGAAATGTTCAAATATGAAGTCATGTTTGTACATACCAATTATAAGAATGACTTTTTTAATGGCACAAGAAAGAAATCAGAACTTTATGGCTCTTTGTGCTTTCCTTCACAGTGGAAAGAAAGATCAAAGGTGATTTTGGGACTTTTATTTAGTATCTGACCATGTTATGATCAGCTATATACTTAATTCTTCCTATATAAAAGTTTCAAACCTTTAATTTAAAATTTTTAGAATTTTCACAATATCATTGCAAAATTTTTAATGTGCAGCACTAACACCTTTATGTCTTTACTACTACTCCTCACAAATAATTTAATTTTTTCCTTGAAAATCTAGGCTTTTGATTAATAACAAGCTCTTGGAGTCAGATTAAGTTATTCATATTGGGATATGTTTGTAAATATTCTCCCTCACTAAATTTTCATTCTAAATGATTTTCTAATGAAAAGCATTTCATTATGCCACTCACAGGTATGTGTAAAGCATGGGTTAGGTTTCTGAGCACATCCTGTGGTGACAGTACTATTAATCCTTCTTTTTCATCTCTCAGAGAAAGGGCCAGTGGGAATGCTTTGCTAGAGGATGTTCACAACACTCTATGCATGTCCATGATGCACTAGTTAAATACTAAATAAATAATGACCCACTTGGACACAGTATTTAATTTAACAAATAAATTGGATTCCAAAATCTCATTTGATTGTTTAGAAGTCGGAGTACATTTTTTTTAATAAAAAGAAGTTACAAATGTTGTTTAGTGCCCAGACTAGCCCAGGAAATCTGATTTAGCTAATTTTTCGAAGAAAACAAATATAAACAAGCATAGAATTTTATGAATTATAATACTTATAGTTCTAACTTGATTTCTATATCCTAAGAATCAGAATCCAGATTAGAGGAGGAGGAAAAAAATTATATTTTTCCTGGTGAAAGGCTAGTGAACAAAACTTTTGAAAATGGGTTGAAATAAGTTTTTGCCAGTCTCCTACCTCTTAGTGTTTTCTTTCCTTTTGTAGCTTACTCTACCCACTAAAATGTTCCAAATTCTAAGATTACTTATGTCTTCCATCTTCAATCAAATTCTCAAGTGTTAACTAACCTGTACTGAAGTATGAATGCTGATAGTATAGTATAACTAACCTTATACTGAAATATGAATGGCTGATATCTACTTAACTAATTTTTTCATTTATTATAATTTTAAAAGAGGAAGTTAATGTGTCCAAATGAATCTTTATATTTTAAAATTATAGTATAAATATTTCACAGTATAAATAAGTGAAAAATTTCAGAATTTGTGGTGGAAGATACTTTTGCAGACGGTAGTATAGGATTAGAGGAAGTTTATAAGGGATTTTTATTCAGTTGTTTACCATCTCTAAGCTATTTTTCTTTTTCCTTTTTTTAAATTTTGAATTCCTCTATTTTGCTTAAGATCACAGAGATTATGTGAAATATCTTAAATTTTAGATGCTATTTTAATAGTGTCTCTCCTGGTCAAAAAAATTAGAGTTATTATAGTGATATAGTCCCATGGTTATTTGCAGGTAAAATAATTGTAATTTTAAACAGATTTGACCTTACTATCATTGAAAGAATTATTTCTATTATGTCATTTTTGTTATCTTCATTTTTTATTACTTTTGATAATCCTCCAAAGAGAATGACATTACCATTAAACCAGGAATCTGGAATAGACTTTTGGTTAGACTAATTCTCTGTTATACCTTACTCACTCCAAATAAGAAGGATGGTCAGGTCTCAAAAATTCCACCCAAATTCCACAACTTTCTTTGTTTATTTAAACAAGGTTTAATATTTGCCATTATTTTTCTCATATTTAATGTAAATGTATCTCAGATACATAAGCTTATGTTTCTCAGTTGCATGATAATTACTATGATGTAGAAGTAATGAAAAATCAGTTTTAATAGTTCCAAATAATAAAGATCAATCTAATTTTTTCCTTACAGAATAGTACAAAATCTTTTAAAATTCATTTTAAATCTTATTGTTCCACCTTTACACACTTTAAAGCTGTCTTCCCACTCCTCTCAGAATTTTCTGTAACCATCATTAAATGTGAAATATCAGAATAAACATAAGACTGTAATAAACATTCCAAAATATATCTCATTGGTCTGAGAGTCAACTTCTGAAGTCAAGATTATACTTCCCCTTCTATACCAGTAGTGAATCCTTGCCTGTTTTTTAATGCAAAGTGAAAATTATTGAATTGGCTAAACTAGTCCATCAGAAAATTCTTAAACTTTCTCTGCATAAAACAGTACAAAGTAGGGGATGAAAAACCAGGAGAGAAAGTAATCATGAAAATAAAATTTCTAATCCTTCACCATCAAGAAACTGGATGGTAAAAATATGATACTCTGTCTCATAATGGTCTCTTAGCCATGAAAAAAAAATATGATCAATGATTAATCATTGAAAGGAAGGTCCAAAAGTCAACAAACATATATTAATATCTTTTCTCTACCTAGCACTGTGACAACTAATGAAAAAATAGAAAAGGAAAGCCTAAGAGATAAACAAAAAGAGCCTGACAAAATACTTTGTTAGTATAATTTCAATTGTAATGTAGATAGATAATAGTCATCAAACTTTTCCCTAAAATATTCTGCAACTCAAAATTTTCTCTAATTTACCAGGATTACTCCCAAAATATTCCTAATTAGCAAAATATAAACTGTTCTTAAAAGAATTATAGAATTTTCAATCTGTTAAGTAATGTCTGAACATTTTTTAATTCAAAGTAATTCATTCTAGTGCTAAATCTCCATGAAATATTTAAGAAAGCCATTTTAGTAATATGCATAGCAATATAGAAATATATAAGGCATAGAGACAGACAGACACATAGGCAGATAGATAGATAGACAGATAGATAAGTGGAAAGAAATAATTTGTCCAGGATATAATAAATTATTAAACTCCTCTTCATTTTAGGCATGAGTAAATAAATGAATAAATGAATGAATGTAGGCCTATTCGTGCTTATTATATGCAGAGTTCTGGGGATACAAATAAAAAACCAAGACAGTCCATGTTATTAATGATTTCTTATTACAACACGGAGAAATAATACATAAAAAATTTCAGCTAGAAGTCACACAGAAGGGTCTAATGATTGTTGGAGTACATTAGCAACATTTACTTTAAGGCATCTTACTTAATGTTATTTTTATCTATTTTTGATGTCAATGCCTTTGGCTGTAAAAACTTGATTTTCAATTGTTGATATGTGGTGCTGATTAAAGATCTTCCCCACCCATTCATCCCCTTAATAGGCCTCAGGTGGAGCTAGTTAAAGGAAGCTTGATTAGGGGAGGCTTGTTTGTAGGAAGGCCCACAGCCTTTTGCTAAACAGGTGCTAAGCCCCAGGCCCACACCCTTTTGCCTTTTGCTGATTAGGTGTGAAGTCCTCATATACCCTGAGGATAGCCATTAAACTCAGAATTCAGCCCAAGGAGAGAGAAATGGAGAGAGAAGAGAGAAAGAATTGCAAGGGTAGAGAGAGAATTAGAAGGGCTTAGAAAACTGCAAGGGCTAAACTGCAAGTGCTTTCAGAACTGCAGGAGGAGAGGACGCAGGCAAGCATACAGTTAAGATTCATGACTGCGTATCAATGGGAAAGCCCTAGCATAGGGGAAGGCTACAGGATGGTGTGGCCCCTTGCTGTGATACTGCATTTTAATTTCCTTGCTCTCATGATAAAGTAGACTTACTGGTTTGGGATACAATTACTGCGTTGTTGAATTGGGATTATTTGTTTGGGGATTTGATCCTCTGGTTTCTGAATGAATGTTTTTCTGCTTCTGCCTTCTACATAGAAAGTCTCTTATATTTTATAATTCTGAAATATACAGGCATATTCATGGTCACCATTGATATCTTGAAACTTGCTTTACTTATACAGGGTAATGAGAATTGTAGCACCTGATCAGACACTTGCTAGGTCATACCCCCACAGAAGTTGCCTCTCTAGAATTACAGCTGCATGTGCCAGGTTTGGAATAATGATAGTCATCCAGATGAAGGGGATGGTTGGGAACTTTTGTCTTTATTCTAACATTTGTGTTGCCTTGTTGAGTCCCTGAGTAGATTGTGCAATTATTTTTCAGGGGATATTTTTGGGTTAAATTTTTACATTATATTCAAGCTAATTATACATCTTTTTTATTTCCCTTCTATAATGCTTTTTTGTTTCTTCATCTCATTTCACTTCTTCTGGCTGCTACTGAGGGGCACAACCATTCTTTTATCTTTCACGTTTTATCTTTTGGGCTTCTTTTAGCCTTTCTTATTTCTTTTTTATTCAAATTTGCCTTTTGTTTATCCTTTTCTTCAATTTTAGTTCCTGGATTTAGACATTGTGCCAGAATCAGGTTGGCATTCTTAAATGGAGTGAACATGCCCTGTCCCTTCTTTAGTATGGATGCTACTACTATTGTGGTTCTGTATGAGGTTTTTGGACATGATCCTCAGTTTCTGCCTATGTTTCCAAGTAGGGTAACACTAATTCTAATCTCAGCTCTATCTCTGTTCTCTCCCCTCCCATAATCACCAGATAAGAGTTTGTTCCATCCTCTGTGACAGGCTCCAACCAGATGTAGCACATAACCATAGCCTCAGGCTTCCTGGAGGGCCACTTGGAATGGGTTGCCCAAACAGTGACACCCAGTATCAATTAGCTCTGACTCCTCCAGTACTGCTGATAGAAGTGCTGCCTTAGGGTCTCTTGGAGTTCCCCAGGCATGTACTAATTTTCTCATCCTGTTTTCTATTTCAGTGACCTACTTGGCTTCAGATCTCATTTAAGAGAAAATAGTCTGCTTTCATATTACCTAGTGTATCATCATTCAGGTTGTCCAAACTTGGCTCTATTACTCTGTAGTATTTGAATGGATAAAGGAGCTCACTAGTATTTTCCTTTAGTCTCATTGCTTATGATTCCATGTTGTCCCCTTTTAAATATTTAAATTGATATTTATGAGAGATCAAGGGTACACTAGGATGTTTCACATAAACATTTTAACTAAAGGTTTTGAATATATTGTTTACAGTGTGATTAGAATATATATTCTAGTTTTCCCTTTAAATTTATGATTTTACATTTTTATTTTCCACCAAGGAGAAACAATATCATGTGGTAGTTATAATATCAAACTTGGAATCATTAAAACCTGAGTTCAAAAATAAAAGACCCAAGGGACTGAAAGGGGAAATTGATTAAACAAACCGACTCTGTATTACAAAACTTACTCCATTTTGAGACTTAGGATTCAATTTCTGTTCTCCCCTCCCAAGTGTGGGAATTAAGCAACATCCTGCTTATCTTACAAATTCCCTAAAACTTCTTCTCCTTCTCCCAACTCTGAAAGTCCCTAGTCTTTCCTCCAATAAGAAATCAGATTGCCTAATGTTACATTGTGGTTCATACTCCGTTTATTGTTTAATTATAATGTATAAAATTTGTACAAAATCTGGATTCAGGGTTCAGTGCCTACTGAGGGGCATGGTCCTGATTTTTATTGTGTAGCTACACACCTTGTCAATAAATCAAATATGTTTAGAAGCTCAAACTTTTGATTCTTTAGTTATTGCAAATTTTACTTCTGACAGTTTTGGGCAAAGCCACCTAGGTCAAGGGGATCCCAGTCCCTTGGAATCACATGTTAGAATAACCATCTAGACTGTTTTCCATTCAATTTTTTATTGAAGCATTTCTTTGTAGAAGACTGTCCCAGAAATCACACTCCTCTTTGATTTCAAATTCTTCAAAGCTAAAGTAAGACCCTATATTTCTAGGGAAAGTAAGCTCTCATATTGTTCTGAAAGGTAAGCCCACACTGTTGGAAGTAGATCATTTTAGGAAATGCTTTAAGGGAATAATTTAAGGCAAAACTCCTCACCATAGGAGAAGTTCCTTTAAGAAAATAAGTTAGGTTAAGCCTCCACATTCTTGGGTAAGTTCCCTTGAGGAAATTATGGGATCTATTATTAAACATACCAGAGGGAAGCCTCAGATTATTTTTTTTTTACTTTTGTTGGGGCTTGGGACCAGGAGAAAATAATGCTATATTAAATCGTGTGTGTTTAAAATACAAGAGATTTGGATGATAGCCTATTTTGGTCTCAATTTGTCATTCCAATTATTCTATATTAAATGAATTGATTGGTCTAAAATATATAGAAATCTGAAATGAGTCCCAAATTGCCCAGAAGAAATGACTTTCAGTTACCGCAAATTAAAGACTTTCAAATGGCTTTTAGTAAATTGTGTATACTGACTTCCTGTGTTTCATATTGTATTTTCTAAAACCTTTATCTTGTTTCATTCCTAGTGTTTCTGATTCTGATACCTTGGAATATTTCTAAGGGGAAAACGTAGCTAGTCATAAAGATTACTGTAAAAAGCTGCAGCAAAAAAGTTTAGAATGTTGGGAAGATTAATGAAGTTTCATACTTGAAACTAGCTTTTTAAAGTCTGATGATAAATTCTCCATTTTAGTAAAAAGGAACTGACTCCCACTTTAGACTTTCAATGGTAGATAAGGTTTTAGAAAAAAATACCTACAAGATACTTTCTATTTGTCATTACAGCCCTGACTAAGGGTTACAGGGAAAAAGTCAGATAAAAAAAGAACACTTTTTTCCTGGTTTGTTAAAATTTACAGCATTATAAACTAATTAGAGACAAGTTTTTAATTAAGATGCATGTCTTTATGGTAAACATCCAAATTATGGTAACTGCTAAAAAAACTTTTTTAAAAATTTTGGTGGTTTGCTGATTAAAGTTAAGAAAGTGCTGAACTCACTCCCTTCCCTTTGTCCTGTCTGATAAGACATGAAGAAGAAGCTCAACAAATGCCGAAAAATCTTGGTGAGTTTTGGAGTAGCACTCTGTAGAATCTGTTTTAAGGAAATATTAGAGTATGATTCTGTGGGAGTTACAGGGAAAACAACATTTAGACCTCTTATTACTTTTCCCCTGAAGATTGATAGAGTTATTGCTTTTGTGCAAGGAGGGAAGGTCATCTCATTGATTAGAGAAAGGTAATTGAAGTTATTTTGAAAGTAGTTTCAAAGTAAAAAAAAAAAAATGAAGAAGAAGAAGAGGGAAAAGAAGGAGGAGAAGGAGAAGGAGAAATATGAGGAGGAAAGGGCCATGAAGAGGGCTTGCCAAACTTCATTCCCACTGTCACCTGTGTCTAGACCCTGTTGTAGATAATAGGAAATGATATTCATTATGATGGGAGAAGGAGAAGGCGAGCATGAATTAGAAATGTCTTTTATGAAGGTTAAAGTAGAACTTTCAATATTTTTAACAATAAAATGAATTGTTTAGGTAAATTAGAAACAAGGTCATCTAAAAAGACAAAAATACTATATATTTGTCAGCTATAAAGAACTCCAAACAGAAAACATTTTGAAATCATAAAGGGAAAATTCAATGGAGTGAAGACTGCTTCTTTAGACAGTCTGGAATATGATTATATAAAATACAGCGCTCTGCCCTGAAAGATCATTCAGAGGGTATATCCCAATCCTTTGAAACCTCTAACCTCCAAAGCAGCCATTCTTCCTCTCCTTATCAAAAGAGGTGGAGGGTAATTCACAAATTGACTATAATAATGAGTGATTTTTCATCTAGAACTATTTAGTTAAAATATGAAAATGTATAGAGTGGTTTAAAGATGTAACTTCAATTCATTAATAAATACAATGTGTTAGGCTGCATCTTTCAGCCAGATTAATAACAATAGATTTCAGATTCAAATATTTCAATCTTGCCTTTATCACAATATTGCCTGACTGGCAATACAAGTTGAAGGCTTACAGTAGCCAGCAATCTTCTTGTTGTTTTGAATCAACTATCATGCATTCATAGTAAATGTAGAACCCCAGAATGTTATCTTAATTTCTAAATAAAGGAAAAATGAAATGTCCTTATATATCTCTTCCTTGTTAACTGTTGTTTGAAACTCTGAGTTAAAAATAATAACCTAGCTCTAAGCTGTGATTTGTAAAATTCTGCTACTTGAGGTAAAATATCTTGGGATTATAATTTAATATTGGTCTGAGTTTGACTTCAGATATGGTTGTCTGAGTTGCTCATTAAACTTATAGTCCACCATTCAAGGAGAAAATGGCATGCGTTGCAGTCATACAACTGCTACGGGAGGATGTCTATCCTTGGAAAAAGTTGAGGGGATGACCTTGTCATGGTTTATGATAGAATTTTTTGAATCAATCTTCCCAAAGTGCTCTTTCCTTTATGAATAGGAAAATTTTCTACCTGCTTACTCTAAGCCTGTATTTTGATAGCCTGTGAATAATGTGGAATTTTTTGCTGTGTGATTGTTAAATATGATTTGTGCCTGGAATAAAAGAAGGAAGAGCGTTTTTTTTTTCACGTTACCATTTATGTCAGCTCAGTGAGAGGATAAGTCTTAATATTTTCATAATTATGTCTTTACTTTTCCTTTCACAGCAGATTTCTATATGCAGGCAAGTGAATTTGGAAATGTGTTTGATATATAGATTTAATTTTCCAAAATGCAGAAGGTTTTGTTGTTGCCATGCTAAATCTATGAATTAAATAAATTAATACTATAAGATTTTATTTCAAATCATAATATAGTGATGACATATTCCTAAGGGGGGAATTAGCAAAGTAATGACAAATATGTAACACAAAAGTTTTCTAATTAAATGGACTAGCATATTTTGAGAAAGCAATAGGATCAACCTTTAGTTCTTTTTTTCAGTTTATTATTTAATATATTTAGTTTTCAGCATTGATTTTCACAAGAGTTTGAATTACAAATTTTCTCCCCATTTCTACCCTCCCCCCCACTCCAAGATGGCATATATTCTGGTTGCCCTGTTCCCCAGTCTGCCCTACCTTCTGTCACCCCACTCCCCTCCCATCACCTTTTCCCTTCCTTTCTTGTAGGACAAGATAAATTTCTACGCCTCATTGCCTGTATATCTTATTTTCTAGTTGCTTGCAAAAAACTTTTTTTTTTGGTTTGTGAACATCTGTTTTTAAAACTTTGAATTCCAAATTCTCTCCCCTCTTACCTTCCTACCTACCGTCCCTAAGAAGTCAAGCAATTCAACATGGACCACATGCGTATCATTATGTATAACCCTTCCACAATACTCATGTTGTGAAAGACTAACTATATTTTGCTTCTTCCTAACCAATCCCCCTTTATTGAATTTTCTCCCT
>JAQQSZ010003333.1:0-14476 GCA_028646595.1 Phalanger gymnotis
ATCCATTATACATGTGAAATCATGCAAAATATATTTCCATATTGGCCATGTTGCACAAAATAAGCAAAGAAAATAAAGTAAAAAATGCTTCACTCTGTACTTAATGTTCATCAGTTCTCTCTTTGGAGATAGATAGAAATTTTTATCACGAGTCCTTTGAAACTGTCATGGATCATTGTATTGATTTGAGTGGCTAAGTCTTTCTTAGTTGGTTATAATTACAATGCTACTATTACTGTTTACAAGGTTCTCCTGGTTATGCTCACTTCATTTTGCATAGGTTAATATGTCTTCTTAGGTTATTTTTTTCTGAAAACATCTCCATAATTTCTTACAGCAAAATAGGATTCCAACACAATCATATACCACAACTTGTTCAGCCATTCCCCAATTGATGGGCATGTCTTCAATTTCTAATTCTTAGCTACCACAAAAAAGCTGCCATAAATATTTTTGCACACACAACCTCAGAATTACTTTAATTTGCATTTCTCTAATTATTAGTGATTGATAGTAATGGCTTTGATTTTTTTTATTGTTTTAAAAACTGCCTGTCCATATCCTTTAACAATTTATCAACTGGGAAATGGATCTTTTTTAAAAATAAATTTGGACTAATTCTCTATATATTTGAGAAATGAAACCTAAAAATGTTTATTGATATCTTTTAATTTTATATCACTTATATTTCCAAATACATTAAAAAATCAAAAAAGAGAGAAAATTTAAAAAATAGTTCAAGAAAACTGAGGAACAAATTGATCCAATCTGAGAGTCTATGCAATGTTTCATACCCGTAGTTCCCCACCGCTGTAAAGAAGGAACAATTGTTCATTTTCTCCCCTCTTCTTTGGAGTCAAGCTTGATCGTTGTAATTATATGTCATTCAATTTCAGTAGTCCTGTTATTGTCCTCACTATTTACATTTTTGTAGTCATTGATTTGCTGGTTCTGCTTATTACATATTTCATACATTTTATTATTCTTTTCTGTATTTTCCATTTTTATTGATTCTTACTTTATAGTAATATTTTATCTCCCTCATGTGCCACAATTTTTTAACCATTACCCAATAGTTATACATCAATTTTGTTTCCAGTTCTTTGTTACTACAAAAATTATAGCTATAAATATTTTGGTGCAAATGGGGCCTCTCTTTTTTTTAATCTTTGAAAGAAGGCATATAATTAGCAAGAAGATCTTTGGATTCAAGTGCTG
Organism: Phalanger gymnotis; assembly: GCA_028646595.1. Taxonomy (NCBI): domain Eukaryota; kingdom Metazoa; phylum Chordata; class Mammalia; order Diprotodontia; family Phalangeridae; genus Phalanger; species Phalanger gymnotis. The sequence continues at coordinate 1,219 of JAQQSZ010003333.1, forward strand.
ACCTTCTCTCTCCCTCTCCCCTGCTCCTCTCCACATATATATGTATGTATGTATGTATATATATATATTTATATTTATATACATACGCACACACACACACACACACACATATATATATATATATATATAAACACACACAAATATATACTGTATTTACCCATGTATAAGAAGCACCTTAATTTTGGGGCCTGAAATTTGGAAAAAAAAATGTATTACTTAAAGTTATTGAATTCAAGTTTTATTCATCTGCTCATAGCTTTCAGGCATCTTTTGGGCAAGTCTGGTGGATGTACACATGCTTAGTCCATTCTGTTTCATGAACCTGAAGCACCAATTGTGTCTTCCTTTGAAATCGGTAACATTTTTCATCAGAAATTCTTCTTGCCTCATGCTGAACCATCTTTGTGGACACAGGAATTCCAATTGCCCTTTGCTCTTCAATCCATATTTTCAATTCCCTCTCTAAATCAAAGCATTTTGCTGACTTGCCTCTCATAGCCTTCTTCTGCCATGGCATTTTCAGTTGGGTTTCTTCTTCCTGTAGCCAGTGTTGGATTGTTTTCTCAGTTGGAGGAGGGCCAAACTTATTAGTAGCATGATTTCCATTCACTTTTGCAAACTGGATCACTTTTAACTTGAGTTCAGCACTGTACAAAAACTTTTCTGAGCCATTTCTGGGCAGAACGTGGCAAAACGTAACCTGGCAACAAATGTGAAACAACGAGCACAAAGACAACAAGAGCGAAAAAGTGGGAAATGCAAGTAAAAAAATCTACAACCACTGTATAAGACACACCCAGTTTTTAGACCCTGATTTTTTAGAAAAAGAGTGCATCTTGTACATGGGGAAATACGGTATATATGCATATATATATATATATATATATATATATATATATATATATCCATCTTACTATCCTCCCCCTCCACCAACAAATAATTAAACAAAGCCCCCAAAATCCTCAATATATAGTTATATAGTCCAGCAAAACAAATTCCCATATTAACTGTGTTTTCAAATGTATGTCTATATGTCTCTTTCTGCAAGTTCATCATCTCTGTCAGGAGGTGAGTGGTGTATTTCATCTTCATTGTTTTGGACTCCTAGTTTATCATTGCAATTATCAGAATTCAAAAGTCTTTCAAAGCTGTTTTTTGTGACTATTGTGTCGTTATATAAATTGTTTTTCTAGTTCTGCTCAATTTACTATGCATCAGTTCATCTAGGACTCCCCAGTTTCCTCCAAAATTATCCATTTTATTATTTTTATCATACAGTAATATTGTCTTACATTCATATGTCCCAACTTGTTTAGCTAATATCCACAAGGAGGACATCCCTATTAAGTTTCCAATTTTTGGCTAACAGAAAAAGAGGTACTAATATATTTTTGTACATATATATCCTCTTCTTTCTTTGATTTCTTTGGAGGTATAGGCTTAGGAGTGGTATATTTGGGTCAGAAGGTATATATAGTTTGGTAACTTTGCAAATTGCTTTCTGGAATGACTGAACCAACTCACAGCTCCAACAATGCATTAGTGTACATTTTTTTTTCCATACCCACTCCAACAGTTGTCATTTTCCTCTATTGTCTTCTTTGCCAATCTGAAAAGTGTGGCATGGAACATTAAAATTGCCTTCATTTTTATTTTTCTAGTAATAGTGATTTAGAACATTTTTCTCCCATATAACTGTTTTCATGCTGCCAACTTGGCTCCGCCATCCCCCATCCATATGATTGTTGATGGCTTAGATTTCTTCCTTTTAAAATTGATTGTATATATTTTAGCCATTTATGTAGTGGAGAATGGATTTTAGTCATATATTTGGCCAATGCCTTGACCCCCCCTTTTCTCTCATGCTGTATGTTTTAATAATGTCTTGACTTCATATCCTATAGTTCACTGCTTTACTCCTACTCTCATACAGAGGTAGCCATTCCCAACATGGTCAACCACTCTATTTTTGATCACATTCCCTTTTGTCCTGTGTCAGATTGTTCTTATATCACTATCTTCTCCATTTCCTCCCATTGCCAAAATTCAATTTCTCCCTACCTACTGCCCTCTTCCCTGCCACCTAGAAACATACCCAGCTCTCCTTTCCCTTAAAAAAATCCTCCCTTGAGCCTATCATCCCCTCAGGTTATTCTAAATATATCTTACTTTTCACAGTCAAACTCTAGAAAAATGTACCTACTCTTATTGCCTCCTTCATGCCTCTCATTCACTTCTCAACCTCTTGTAATCTAATCTCTGACCTCACGTCACCACTTTAACTGCTATCTGAAAAGTTATTAATAACTTCAATTTATAAATCCAATGGTCTTTTCTCCATCCTCACCTTTCTTACCTTTGTACAACATTTGACAGGGTGGACCCATTCTTCTAGATATCTCTCCTCTGCGTTTTTGTCACATTGCTTTGCCTTGGTTCTTTTTCTACCTAATTGATGACTCCTCAGTTTTCTTTGCCAGATTATCCTCTTCTGCCCTATTCCTTAACTGTGTCTTGTACTAGGACCTCCTTTCTCTCTGAACTCTATTTCTTGGTGATTTCATTAACTCCCATGATTTCAATGGTCCAATATCATTCTACAGATGACTTTTAGACCTACACATTCAGCCTGAGTATCTTAGCTCCAGCCCCCATCACCAACTATGTAGTAATCATTTTAATTGGATGTACTGCTTGCATCAAAAACTCAACATGTCACAAACAGAACTTATTCTTTGTCCTCCGAGATTCACTCTTCTTCCTAACTTCTTTATATCTGTTCAAGATGTGACTCTCCTTATCACTCAGGTTCCTGATTTCAGAACATATCTTGCATCTGCCCTCTTTACTTCATTGATACAGCCACCATCCTAATGCGGGCCATTATTTAACCCGGACTATACATAGATTTCTATGCGATCTTCCTGTTTTCAGATTTTCTGCTTTCAAGTCCATACTTACACTGCAGCTAAAATAATCTTGCTAACACTATGTCATTTCAGCTCAAAAACTTTTGGCTCCTTGTTGCCTCTTAAATAATATATAAAAGCACTTCAGCCTAGAATTCAAGGCCCTCTGTAATCCAGCTCCAAGCAACTTTTCTAGTCTCATTTCATATTGCTGCCCTGAATTCAGTACGTCTTCTTTACTGGACACTCCATCTCTCACATCCATGCATTGGCACACACCATCCCCAATGCCCCTAGTTGTAGTACTCTCTTTGTCTAGAATTTACTTTGCATTATACATATTTGTCTCCATGTTGTATATAGCCAGTTGAATGTAAGCACTTTGACAGCAGGTACTATTCCTTTTTTATCTTTGTATCTCATGCCCAGAATAATGCCTTGCACGTGGTAGGTATTTAACAATTGTTGACCAAAATTTTTGTTGAACAACTATTAAGTGAATCAACAGAAAGGTCCTGCTATCTAGAGTCAGAGAACATGGGTTTAAATCTTAGATCTCATACTTAGAATCCAAGCTGTTTTGCAGAATTTACATCAGCACTCTAGGCCTTAGGTTCCTCACGTATAAATTAAAAGAGATGATCTAGGTAATTTATAAGATAATTCAATGATCCTATAATCTCAAGCCATCTGGAGAAGGATTCCTTGGATATTTCCTAAATCTTCAGCTCTGGTGATATGATGTATAGTATGCTTCATAGTAGAAGTTCCATACAATGGAACACAGTGCCTTGCACATAGTAGGTGTTAACAAATACTTGTGGATTCATTTATAGACACAAATACTCTTATATTGAGAGAAGTCTCATGCCCATGAGGGGTGTTTTACTTTTTATTATTATCACTTTTCATTGTTTTGCGAAGAATTAATATAATTGTTTTCCTGTAATTTGCTTACTTAAGTTATTGCTGTTGTTGTTATTGTAGCAAATGAGGTTTTACTTTAAACCAGTGTTTTGTTTAGCTGCTATATCTATCCACTGGCCAAGAAGATAAAGTGCTTGCTGCCAAAAAAGTTTCCAGTCTCTTTCAGCCTTTTCATTGTGGCAGCTGTTTTTCATCATTTCCATTCCCTGATAATAGAGTCAAAGTCTCTATTTTTGTCCATTTCACATTTTTCAGCATCATTGATTCATTTAAATAAGTTAGATTGGAATTGATTTAATTGATTGCAATGTCTTTTCATCTTTCTCCTTTATTATAATTTGATATTAGTTTTGACCTTTTCACTAACCAGCTGACGATCTAAATGAACTGAGACCTTGTTATTAAATGACTCCCCCGTGGATAACTTGTCTGTTAAGACGTAGTTGCATTTCTTGTGGTATTTTTGATTGCTCACTATATCCTGGGCCTTCCAACTTTCTTGAACAAATCATTCATAATGTATAGTCATGAATCTTCTGAGATCACAATAAGCTTTTCACCTCTTTCATTTTTTAATCTTAACGCAGTTTCTGTTATGAAGGGCAACTATCTTCCCTTGTGCTAATCTTACATCAAGGTATATGTAGATTTGGTTTTGAAGATTTTATAATATTTTTTGAATTCTTCCAGGTTCACAATAACTTTCTGCTTGTTACTAATTATGCTCACATCCATATAGAATCTGAGCCTGTTTGTATCACTGCCACTCAACAAGTACTCTCCTGTCTTATACAGGGATCATTGGGGATTCTGAATGGTGTCAAAGTTATCTTCTAATAGCCCTTTATCATCACAGTGGCCAAAATTCTGACATCATTCTGTAAGGTTTGGTGCAGGAGCCCATGTCTACTTATACGCCCTACCACAAAGGCACGACTTGCCTACCTGAACCTTGCCTTAGAATCCCATCCAATCTAATCAACATTTATTAAATGCTTACAACATATGATGCACTGGGCAGGCACATATGAAAATGTAAATAAAAATCATTCCTGCCTTAAGAACTTATATTCTACTATGAGGAGTTTATGTAATCCATGCGACCTCAGATAATTTGTTTAAACTCTCAGGATCCAAATTCATCATCTGTAAAATGAAGGGCTGGGATTAGGTAAACACAGAGCTGCCTCCTAGCCCTAAACCTATGATCCCATATGCATGTAAAAATACAATTATATACATGGTCATTTGAAGAGGAAGAAGAGAAAAGAACTAGAAGAATCAAAAACATACCTTATATAAAGTGGTTTATGGGTTGATCCTTGAAGGAACAATGGGGTTATAAGAGATAGAAATAAGGAAAAAGTTAATTCTAAGCATAGGAGCAGCCTATACAAAGGCATAGGAGTAAGAGATGGAGTTCTAAATTTGGAGAACAGCGAGGAGATTAATTTGGCTGGAAAATGGAGTGTGTGACATAGAGAAAGATGACATAAGCTTGGGAATATAGAGAGGAACAAGAATAAAGGCTTTAAAGGAAACAGGGAGAAAATTTTACAGTTAGTTTCTCTGATAAAGACCCCCTCAAAAATAAAACAAAATCAAATCTCTTCTCTCAAATATATGGAGAATTGATTCATGTTTATAAGACAATGGATTGTTTCCAAATTGATAAATGGTCAAAGGATATGACTAGTTTTCAGACAAAATCAAATGTATTTATAGTCACATGGAAAAATGCTCTAAATCACTATTGATTAGAGAAATACAAATTAAAACAACTGATGTACCATCTCACACCTATCAAATTGGCTAATATGATAGAAAATTTAAATGACAAATATTGGACAGGATGTGAGAAAATTGGGACACTGATTTACTGTTGGTGGAATTGTGAACTGACCCAACCATTTTGGAGAGAAATTTGGAACTATGCCCAAAAGGCTATAAAATTGTGCATACCCTTTGATCCAGCAAAACCCATAGGTCTGTATCCCAAAGAGATAATGTTTTTAAAAAGGAAAAGGACCTATACATCAAAAATATTTATAGTTTTTTTTTGTGGTGGCAAAGAATCGAAAATTGTGGGCTACCCATCAACTGGGGAATGACTGAACAAGTTGTTGTATGTGATTGTGATGAAATACTATGGTACTATAAGAAATGATGAGAAGGATGCTTTCAGAAAAAAAAAAAACTACAAAGATGTACATGGACTGATGTAAAGTGAGCAGAACCAGGAGAACATAGTACACAGTAACAATAATATTGTACAATCATCAACCTTGAAGACCTTAGCCATTCCCAGCAGTACAAAGATCCAAAACCATTCTAAAGGATCCATAATGAAAAATGCTATCCATGCTTCAGAGGAAGAACTGATGGACTCTGAATGCAGATTGAAGCATATTATGTATATATATATATATATATTTTTACTTTTTTTGGTCTGTGTTTTCTTTCACAACATGACTAAAATGGAACTATGTTTTAAATGACTGTACATGTATAACTTTTATCAAATTGTTTGCCTTCTCAATGACGAAGGAGGGAATGGAGGGTGGTACAGAATTTGGAAATCAAAATTAAAAAAAGCTTAAAATTATATTAATATTCAATTGGAAAAATTCAAAATTAAGAATAAAGAGCTTTAAATGCCAAGCTAAAGAGTTCTAGAGGCATCACAGATGCAATGAAGGCAGTACAGAAGGGAAAGGTCAAAGATGACCTTAAGGTTGTGAATCTGGTGGTGCCTTTAACAGAAATCAGACATTTTAGATTTAGACAGAAATATAATGAGTTTTGTTTTGGACATGTTGAGTTGGAGATGACAAGTTGGAGATAAAAAAGAAGCAGTTGGCAATGCAGGACTAGGTTAGGAAAGGGATTAGGCCTTGAAACGTAGATCTGGCAGTCATCTGCAGAGATATTCTAGAATCATAAGTTTGGGAGGGACCTTACAAGCCATGGAGACCAACCCCTTTATCCTAAAGTTACAGAAAGTGAGGCAGAGAGAAGTTATAGTGATTTGACCAGGGCCATACAGTTAGTAAGTATCTGAGGTAGGATTTGAACCCAGGTCTTCCTGACTTCAAATCAAATGTATTATCTGTTACCTCATACTGCCTCTTGTATAATTAAACTCAGATGAAATTGAGAGAAATGATTAAGAGAAGAGGGACTTAGAGGGCACCTATTACTACAAGGTAGAATATGTATAATGATCCATCAAGAGTCAGAAAATGGAGGAGCCAGAGATGAAGGACTAGAAAAAGTAGATAATAGTATCATAAAAGCATAGGAAAGAATGATACTCCGAGGAAAGAAGATAGAATGGACAAAGGTGGCAGAGAGATCAAAGAAAATGAAGAATGGGAAAAAGATCCCCTCCTCCAGTGCCTAGGAGAGAATCAGCTTTGAGAATCCACACTCAGATGCCCATCTCCCTCATTCTGAATAGGAAATCAGCCATGAATATACAATTTGGACACATTCGCTTAATTTCCATGGTTTCTGTTGTTTTTATCGTTGTTTTCATTCAATAATAACTATGTCATCATTCACACATCTTGTGACCACTGACCAAAACACTTGAGGTCATCAGTTTAAAAGGAATGAATTGACATTCTTTACTAACCTAGGAAAATAGTTAATAATTGTATACAGTAACCCAATTGTTGAGTCTTCACCATGTGACTTCTCCGAGGTTTCTCAATATTAATATTCTCTAATTTTCAATCAATTAATCATCAAATTTTTATTGCCTACTATGTGTGAGTCACTAGATAAAAATTAAAAAATGACAAAAATAAAACAATACTTGACCTCGGGGCCCTTACATTATATTGGGGAAACATTTACTGTGGTAGATAGATCAATAGAGAGATTAGAGAGATATATCTGGGGAGAGAGAAAGAGAGAGAGAGAGAGAGAGAGAGAGAGAGAGAGAGAGAGAGAGAGAGGAAGACAGAGACAGAGACACAGAAACAGAGATAGAGAGGCAGAGACAGAGAGATAGACAGACAGACAGAGACAGACAGACAGACAGAGACAGAGACAGACAGATGGAGACAGAGACAGAGACAGACAGACAGAGGCACAGAGACACTCAAAGAGAAAGGAGAGAGTCAGAGAGAGAGATATATATCACTGTGTTTATTTTGGACGTGTTTGATGTCAAATATCTACTGCACTATAAGATATACTCTGTGCATATCTTAAAACAGCAAATGTGTATGTGTGTGTGTGATGCACATATGTAAACATAGAAAATAACTCCAAAATAAATACAAAGTAATTTTGGGTGGGGAAAGTAGTCATGCCTATGTATGTGTATCAGGAAACAATATAGAATTTGATATGTAAGCTGAATTTTGAAAGAAATAAGTGATTTTAAAAGGTGAAAACAGCACATCTCAGGCATGAAGGACAGCCAATTCAAAGTCACAGATATAGGTGGTGAAGTTCTATGTCTGTTGTAGTTTGCCTCAACTTTCTTCACCTCATTTAGTAGTTGGTATATAAAGTGCAACTATCTTAGCAGCAGTAGTAATAACAGCAATCATGGTGATTATAATTTACATTTTCATAATGCTTTAACGATGATAAAGCATTCTGCCCACAACAACCTTGGGATGTAGTTTGGCTAAGTCTTCATGGTAGTCTTTTTATTTATAGTGACCTTGAATAATGCAAAGCACGATGACCAAATATTGTAAAAATTATTACTTGTATGAGTCTTTGGGCCTATGATAAAACTACCACCAGCACCTCTTTTATTGGCTTCTCTAAAGAGAATCTATGAGCCGTCCTTACGTTGAGCTTCAGCTCCTTAATGTCTCTTGATTTCATTTACAGCAAGAATCTCAAAATGTTGTGGTTTTTCAGACCTCTGAGTTATGTCCTACTCTTCGTGACCCTATGTGGGCTTTTCTTGGCAAAGATACTGGAGTGATTTGCCATTTCCTTCTCCAGCCCATTTTATACATAAGGAAAGTGAAGCAAACATGATTAAGTGACTTGCCCAGGGTCACACAGCTAGTAAGCTTTTTTTTTGTCTTTTTGTCTAGTACCTCACACATATTAGGCAATAAAAACCTAAATTCTGGAAAAGGTATCTCAGTGACTCCAGGCCCAAAACTCTACCCTTTGTGCACTGTGCCAGCTTGGTCCTTTCCTTCAATACTGTATCAACTTGGTGGTCTGTGGACATAGAACTCATTTCAAAAAACAACAATTAAATTAACATTTGTAATCATCTCTAAAATATTTACATATTCTGTTCCATACTTTATCTTCCTATATCTCCTTTTCAGACACCTCACCACTATGGTTACAGAGATATAAGATGAGTTGCACAGGACTGAGTACTATTTGTATTCTGTTCCATTGGTTGCGCCTGGTGCCCATACGGTGTCAAGAGGATGTGAGGAAAACTCCTAGCATGTAGAATAGACCACCTGTGATAAATTTGGAGGAGAACATGAACATGAATTTCATAGGATAGGCCATAAAAAATAGGCAGTGATTTCCTTCATTGCAGGGCAAAACCCCACCAATTAAAGAATAGATCTATTGGAAAATTGTGTTTTCGTGAGGGAAAACATTGATCATCTCTTGTTTAGGCTTCAGAAATGATAGTATCATAGATTTAGAGCTAGAAAGGACCTTAGAGACCACTTATCTTTCAGATAGGGAAAATGAAGCACAGAAAAGTGAACTGATTTGACCAAGTTAATTCAGCTAGTAAGTATCTGAGGCAATATATAGTTCAACCTAGTTCTTCCTGCATCTAGTCCAGCACTATATTCACTAGTCTAGGTTGCCTCTTTATACTTAGCTAGTCTGGCTCTCCGTACGGAAGACACCATTTGCCACTGGGTCTAAACTTAAAATCTCTCCAACTTGGTAAAGGGTTTTGAGACTAGGTTCTGAGAGCTCACAGTTACTTTAATGCCATGATGTGGCATTAAAAGATTTTAGTGATGACAAAGATCTTTGCTTCCTATGAAGATAAGTTGATGCTTTCAAATTATAAAACACATTTGTTTTTTCCCATGCCTCCCTTTCCTATAGGACCCAAACTTTTAGAAATTTGTGAGTTATAGCATGTGAAATACATGTGTCTATATTAAAATGGAAACCAAAGCTTAAAACTAGAAGCTAAACAATTTTTAAGTTCACCACTCATCTTACCAGAGTCGGCTCCCCTTAATTTTTCAAAACACAAATTCACAATTCACTCTTCTCCCTTGCAAAATAATCACTCTCCCAAGTACAGATTTGTTCCATTATTGATGCATTCAACACCCTCTTATTTTGGGTGCAAGTAGTACACTGGAGGCTAAAAGAACTCCAAATATAAGTTATAGTCCAATCCTTCGAGGAGCTATTGGTCTAGTTAGAAGAGATCAGACGTTTACATAGATAATTTAAATTTAAACATGTTAAGTCTGGAGTAGAAGTATGAAGTATTAGGCGTTTAAATGGAGAGGACTTTAAATGGATTGGAGTAGTCAGGGAAGGCTCCAGGAAAAAGGTAAAGTTAGATCTAGGCCTTGAAAGATTTAAATAGAAATGAGGTGGGAGGTCATTCTAGAACATAGGGAATAATATAAGCAAAGTCATGGAAGTATGAAAGTGTAAGGCAGTTTCAGATGGAGGATAATGAGCACTTTATTTACCTGGAGCATAGGATATATAACGGGGAGTAGTACTATGAAAGAGCCTTGAATGTCAGGCTAAAATTTTAGAATATTATTAAATCATCAATAGTGAACTGCTTAAAGTTTTGAGCAAAAGAGTGATATAATCAGTGTGGCATATTGAGATTAATCTGGTAGTGGTATGCAGAAAGAATTGGAAAAGGAAGTAAATGGTTACAGGGAGACAAGTTTGATGGCTATTGAAACAACACTTCTGTCTATAAAGTAGTGGGGAACTATTTGTATGGAACATTGTATACTACCTCCGATATGGTCACTGTATCCCCTGGATTGCATATGACCATTTTCTTTTATGAATGAAAACCCTTCCTTTGTGAGGGCTCATGAGAAATGGGATTATGAAGTGGATGTAGCCAGAAATGAGTGTGATATAAAAACAAAAGAAAAGAAGGGGGGAAAGAGGAGAAGAGAAAAAAAGAGGAGGAGGAGGAGTGGAGGAGGGAAGGAAGGAAGAAGGAAGCAGAAGGATTGGAGAGGAGGAGGAAGGGAAGGAAGGAGGAGGAAAAAGGAGAATTGGACAGGAAGCAGAGGAGATAGGGGAGGAGGAAAAGAAGAGGAGAGAAAGAGAAGGATAGGGAAGAGGAGGAAAAAAAAGGAAGAAGAGAAAGGGAGGAGGAAGAGGAGGTGAAAAGGAGGAAGAGATGAAAGAGGAGGAGGAGGAGAAAGAAAGGAAGAAAGGAAGGAAGGAAGAAAGAAAGAAAGAAAAAAAGAAAGAAACTTGCTGTATTAGTCTAGGTGTGACAGATGATGTGAGAATGGCAAGGAAGGGATGGATTAAGAAATTTTGTAAAGATACAGCCATCAGTTGATTCTTTAATTAATTAAGAGATATATTTTCCCTACACAACACATGAGGCCTAGCTTAGGAAAACTATATATTCTTGTTGCAGTTTGCTTATATCAAATGGAGTGGAAATAAAAACACACATCCATTTTTGCTATAGATCACTGTCAGAATTGTGCAATAGTTAATGCACTTATTTTATTGAAAAGGCCCTAGTTATGATTCAAAGTACAACTTGTGTATCAGATGAAGTTTATACTGATCAACATTGTGACAGTTTTCCCAAAGCTTAGCTCCCTTTAGCTAAACCATGATTAGGTCTCCTTCCTGTTCAGTGTCTGAATATAATTCCCATCTATTGGAAATGGCCTTTGTGGCTCAGTAAAGGGACATATTTATATTTAGCCCTCAAGAATAACAGTTTTCAGAGTTACAGAGTTATTGTCTCTCTGATATTTCCACAGCCTAACGAGATGATTTATTCTCTCTGACCTCTATTACCTACTCAAGCTACTGAAGTTTAGGAAACATCTCAGAATGAATACAATTGATATCTCACACTCAAACACATACCCATACATGCATACATACACACACACACACACACACACACACACATATATATATATATATACACAAAAAAAGCATATATGTGTGTATATATACATTTATGTTATATACATATATGTTTATTTGTGTAAAAAATTTAAGCTGAGGCTGAAAGGAGTATTACAAGATATGTGCTTCAAGAATTACTCCTGTTTTATAGAGGAAACAGCCTCAAAGAAGTTAAATGGCTTACCTATGGTTTCAGTTTACTCTTGCCAAAAACAAATTAAGTAGTAATCATGTTTCTCTACTTCTCTAGAATGTGTCTACGTTTGTATAAATATACATGTATATATACATTTTTATAGTCAAACATGTGTATTGTACATAAATATATGTTCCTGCATGCATGTATATTGTGAACCCATACACACATAACCCACATTCAGGGGGCTAGCATAACTTCCTTTCCCTAGCCAATAGTATATGGTTTCCAATAAGGCTACAAGTTTCTTTTAGCTTCGGCTCCTGATTGACACACCCAGTCTTCTAAGGTGGAGGGGGGGCGGGGAGGGGATGGTTGAGAGCACATGGACCCAAGGATTCCAGAAAAATACTTCCAGGAAATTAGCAGTTTGAAGAAGGAAATTTTCACCTCCAGATACTAGGGCCCACTGCCAAAGGGTAGGGGCAGCATCCATTCTCTGCATGAAATACCTCTTCTTCTCATGCTATATTGATCCCAGATGAGCCCCCAACTGTTAGAAACATACTCACATTGTCTAGGAATAAACAAGACTCATTGGGAAGCCAGGAATGTTTTAATTATAATTTACATTTATTCCTCCTGAATAAATGTGAACCTCACTTGAACAGAGTACAGGAGAAAGCACAAAGGACCCAGATGGATGCTAGTCCTTTAATAGACCCTCCCCTTGAATCTCCCTCCAGGCTCATCATTGGCCAGATATAACCCCCTGACTGCCTACATCATGCCCTCCTGAAATGGCTCATTTAAGCATGCTTACAAGCCTCTGACCTTTCACCTGACAGACCTGAGGCCTGGTTTCTGCTAAAGTTGGGGTGGGGGAAGGGGAGATGGACACCTTCAATTTTGTGGAAACAAAGCCTCTCTCCCCTCGTCCCTGTTTCTTACATCAATGTAGTAGGAAGGCCGAATTTATGATCTCAAATACAATCATGTATATGTTTGAATGGTCCGAAATCGCAAGGTATGAGAGATTCTCTAAGGAGAAAACAACAAGAAATTTATTTAGGCCCCACCGCAGCAAAAACTTGAACCAGCCTCCCCATTCCAACATCTTGACAAAAAGACTCCAGGCCCAGAAAGCCCATTTCACAAG
>JAQQSZ010003334.1:0-14476 GCA_028646595.1 Phalanger gymnotis
AAGTTATATGGGATTCCATGCCTTCTTGGGGAGGGGGGGAGGGAGGGAAGAAAATCTGGAACTCAAAATTATGTAGAACTGTTTGTTGCAAACTAAAAATAAAAAAAAGAAAAATATTTGTTTTCAGAGAAGATTAATCTTAAAGTTCACATACATAAACTGCACTTATTGATTGGCAAAAAAAGAAATAAGGACACAAGTGCCAAACAAGTGCTCATTCCCAACTATCCTTGGTACCACCCAACAGTAGAAGTGACTCTGGGATATCAGCCCTTGTCCTATTGTCTCTTTGAAGCTCTAAGTAAGGTAGCTCCTATTTGAACTTTGTTTCCACCCTTTGAGGGTGCTGGGCTGAGCTTCATTAAGATTGGACTCTTGGTAATTTAGGAATGAAATGAAGCACTTGTGGGTCATTCCAATAGTTAATAAAAGGAGATTTACTTAACCATAGTATAAAAAAGATATTGAACAAGGATACATCACTCAACTCTGGTAGATGTGGTCTTGTCTCTACTCCTTCCACACAATATGTACATGGGTCTGGTCTGTTTGGCAGATTATGATGACTGTCAATGGATTTGGGACATCTGCCAGGTGTGAAGCTATAAGAGCCATGACCAGTACAATTATCATCCATGATTCCAGAGAATTGATGAAGAAACAGAATGAGACATCCATATTTTTGCATACAGCCACTAAGGCAATTTGTTTTGCTTGATGATGCATGCATATTTTTGCAAGAAATTTGTTTTTTCTTTTCTTTTCCAATAGGGTGGGAGGTGAGAGGGAAAGAAAATAGATTTCAGTTAATTAAAAAAAAATAGAGATGGGGGAGGTTGGAATATCACATGTACTTTTAGATGAGGTCACTATTATTAGTTTTACTTTTTAACAAGACACTTTTCCCAAAGTGGGAGCAATCTGTAAATGTTAGTAATGTAAAAAAAATCAATAAAATAAAATTAAAAAAAAGAACTAGTTAGACATACATAGCTAAGAATGGGATGGTAGTAAGCTAGAGAGGTAGGATCCTAGCACAAGGGTGGTACCTTGTTTCCCTTTTTAGTTTAGGTTTTGGTGGATTATCTATGGCTTGGCTCCCATCTTATTTAAGGAGTTCTTCCCCTACTTCCAATCCCTACCATGCTCCTATTGAAGTTCATGCAGATACATCATTATGTAGAACTTTTAAGTCAGAATATTAGACATTAATAAGAGCTAATAACATCAGTGGACCTTCCACAATCCTAAGTCCATGTGACCAACCCATTAATGATAGGTAGGCCAAGACTCATTAGGTTCAGTCTCCCCTTCCCTATACCTCATAGCTTTGTGGAAAGTTTGTAAGGACATTTTTCCAGGGATTTTTCTTCATGCAAAAACTGCATACTAGAGCACTGTCTATACTGCCCTCTGTTAGGATTCTCATAGATTCAGTGCAGGAAAGTCAGAGCACTCACTTTGTCTCTCCCAAAGGTGGCACAGGTGACTAGTCAAGCAGATTTGTGTCCAGAGTTGGCTTTGTTCTTAGTTTTCTGATCTCTCTGGTGTTTGCTTTTAATTTTGTCTATCCCTTTCATAGCAGCCAAGTCTGATGGGTAGAATTCCTCCCATAAGACACAAACTGCCTGGGTCTCACAGTCTAGCCCAGGCAGAGGGAGAGGGAGGATGGTAGGCTCTGCCAGCTGGGCACCATCTGTTCTTCTTTCCATCCTGTTGTTCAAAGTTAGTACTTTTGAAATGCCTCATCCCACCTTCTTCTGTCAGCACGAGAGTATGTTCGCACTTTGACTGAACCCAGACCTGGAGATGTTCTGCATGTGCTGGAGGGTTGAAGGAGGCTGGCATGAATCTATCAAGCAGTGAGGTGATGGAGGCCTGGGTTGGGGCTAATAACATTGGAGGAAAGGGCAGAGATAAGAAACTTTTTAAAGGAAAAAGTTATAGGACTAAAAGTGTGAATATAATGGAAGAAGGTAAGAGTCAAAGATGACTCTAAGATTCCTGCAGTATTGCTCCCCCCATATCATTGCTCTCTGTATGGTCCTGGCAAAGTCACTTAAATTCAGTCTCAGTTTCCTCTTCTGCAAAGTGAAAAAATTAAGCTAGATCAAGAGCTCTTAACCTTTTTTGGATCACGGACTCCTTTGGCAATCTAGTGAAGTCTATGGGCCCCTTCTCAGGATACTTTTTAAAAATGAAATTTTTATAAAATACACAGGATTACAAAGGAAATCAGTTTGTTAAATGTAGTTATCAAGATTTAAAAAAAAAAACAACAGTTCATAGACCCAAGGTTAAGAAGCCCTCACAATCTTCACAGAGCTAGAGGGAACTTCAAAACTCATCTAGTCCCAAACTCTCATTTTACAGATAAGGAACTGAAGCTCAAGGAAACTAAGTGACCTACCCAGGGTCACATAAGTAATAGGTTCAGAGGAGGAATTTGAATCTAAGTCCTCTTTCCACATTAACATGCTACCTGCCCATAAGACAAGAAGGATGGTAGCACAAAGGATAGAGATGAAATTGTCGGGAAGGGGATCCCATTTGGAGCAGAACAGGAAGATGATCATTTAGTTTCAGACATGTTGAGTTTGAGATGATGGCAGGGCAGCCATGTGGGATAATTTATGTTACTACTTGGAGGTGAGAGCATAAAGGCCGAAGTTCTTTGTATGCAGGAGATATTTTTGTGGCATTCATAATTCAAGATTGTCACTAAGCTTGATACTGTGAGTTTTCAGTTTGTATTATATATCATATTTCAGTTTATACATATATTGGGCGTAATACATATGTATAAACTGAGTTTTCAGTGGATATTACATTTATTTTACATTTTCAGTTTATATTCTATTCAGTTTATATTTATATTATACAAATGTGCCATAAGCACAAAGAAAGGAAGAGACCCCTTTCTTTTTAGGACTATGAGATTTCAGAGAGGGTTTCTATCTGAGTATTAACTTAACCTAAAGTGCTATCTTCCCTAGTTTGAAATCTTACTGTCATAGCTGCAAATTCCTATAGTGGTGGTGGAGGGGAGGGAGAGACAGAGAGAAAGAGAGAGGGAGAAGGAGAAGCAGAGGGAAGAGATGAGAGGGAGGGGAGAGAGAGAAAGGGAGGGGATCAGGTGTGGGAACAGGGGAGATAACAGAACACTAAAGTGCTAGAATTACAGAAGGTATTCCATAGAACTATATGAATACCAAAAATAACAAAGCCTTGCAGGAGCATCTACTATAGATAGTACTCTCAGTAAGAATCTTGGTCATTTTATCTAAACAAAATATCCAGTAACTGTAGATTTGTTTTTTATCACCTAAGCACAGAATATTAAGAGTTGGAATGGATCCCAGAGGCCTATAGTTTAACCTGCCATTGAACAAGAATCTGCTCTCCAACATACCCAGTCAGTTGATGACTAGCTTTTGCTTGAAGATCCTCCATTGAGGGGGGATGCCCTACCCCCCAAATAGTCCATTATACTTTTGGATACTTCTAATTATTAGGCATTGTACCTTGCATCAATCCTAGGATCGCCTCTTTGCAAGTTCCACCCATGACCTTTAGTTCTGCTTTCTCAGGCCAGGCAGAACAAATCTAATCCCTCTTTATCTGATGGCTCTTAAAGTCCTTGAAGGGGGGAATAATATTAATAATAGCCAGCATCTACACAGTACCTATTGTGTGACAGGCACTGCTAAGTACTTTACAAATATTATCTCATTTGATAATCACAATAATCCTGGGAGGTAGGTTTATCCCTCCTTCAAGTACTTTAAGGACTGTCACATGATTTGCTAATGAGGATCAAACCAAATGCAATAAGGCATGTAAGCTTTGCAAACTTAAAAGTGCTATATAAATGTCAATTGTTATTGCTTTTATTATTTCTCTCAAAATCATCTAAAACTATGTTTTCTCCTTCAGCTTGAACTCTAAAATTCCTCTCCAACCATAACATTCCAACTCTTTCTTTGCCTCAGTCCTTTAAATCTCTTAAACCCCTCTAAACTTCAGTCCTCTCAGACTCTAAACCAGACTCTATATCCCTACATTTCGTCTTCATTGGGGCCTGCAAGTCCTGCACCTTTCCTTGTTCTCCTGGTCCATCGTCACTGCTCTAGTCTTATATCCCTCCTCCAGAGCCTCAAAAATTGCAAGTATATACTATTCTCTATCTTTAAACCTTTTGCCCCAATGTCCTTTCCTTGTTGCTAAACAAACACCAGCCTTGAGATGCCTCCGCCAATCCATTTCACTCCTATGCTGTGGAATGCTGCTAGAAAAAGTCAAACCAAAGTCCTGACACTTCACACTGATGTAATGTTATCTCAGCTGGTCCCTCCCCTGGTGTACAGGAGTACTTTTATTCTTCTCTAGTGCAAAGTTCTCATCCTCCCAGTTTCAGTGAGAAGCAACAATGGAACTGTGAGAATGGAGGTGACTGCTCCAAGGCAGCTTAGAAGTCATGTTGGCCAATTAAGTCAGCATGAAGGGAGACTTTTATGGGGGTCACATAGGTAAGGAAGATCCACAGAGTGATAAAGATAGAGAGTAGGGTTTAGATCTGCAATTTTATTAGCATAGGGAAATTTCAGGTGAGCAAACTCCACCTACCAATGCAGGTTGGCACCTTCATTGAAACTTACAGTTTTAGAGAGTTACCTGGAAGACTGAGAGGCTAAATGACTTATCCAAGGTCACATAATATGTGTCACAGGTGAGACCTGAGCCCAGGTCTCTTAAATCCAGGGCCTCGCAATTAGAAAGGAGACTGAGGATCTGGGATGGGAGTGTCTAACTGTAGTCAGGAAACGATAATTGGCAAAGTACAAGTCAGGGCTTGATTTATCATTCTGTTGATTGTCTAGACTTAACGTGATTGAGGAAATTTTAATAATGCAGACTAAACTTAAAAATGTATTGAGTCTGCAAATTTACAACTTTTCCCAATAATTTCTTAGAGTTCCAAACTCAATCTGAGATGAACTGGATATCATTGTTGGATGACTTGGATGAGTATCACCACCACCACCACCACCATCAATTCATTCATCATCATTGTTATTCATTCAATCTTTACTGTCTCAGGTCACAAGGTTTTAATTATCATCTCTATGTCAATGATTTACAGATCTATATCCAGCCCAAGTCCCTCCCCAGAGCTCCAGTCTTGGATCACCAAATGCCTATTAGACAAGTCAAATTAATGTCAAAGAGACATTTCAAACTCATCATGTCCAAAACTGAACTTGTCTTTTCCTCCAAACCCACCCCTCTATGAAATTTTCTGTTCTTCTTGAAAGCACCAACACTCTTCCAGTCTCCCAGATTCATTACTTGATTCTCTACAGTGATTCCTCACTGTCCCACACCCCACATATCCAGTCAGTTGCCACATTTTGCCATTTCTACTTTCACAATACCTCTCACATCCAACCCTTTTCCCCACTCACATAGCTGCCATCTCGGTTCAGGCCCTTATCGTTTCTCTCCTAGATTATTGGAATAGCCTAACTGGTCACTGTGTCTCAATTACATTTAATTACAGTGTGTCTCATTACAATTAATCCTTCATCCTGCTACCTAAGTATTTTCTTTAACACAGATCTGACCATATTACCACTCTACTAAATCAACTCAAGTGAATATATGGACCACACAGTTTTGGGCAAGAAACAGAAGATCTTGGAGATGTGGATGAATTTCTCATCACTGCTAAAACCCCTGCCTTTAGAGGTTTCAGAACAGGGAAGATCTAGGCAGTAAACATCTGGTTACTGGTCTCCAAGGATGGATTTCAACTTGCTGATTTAACTTAGAATATCAGAATTAGGAACTGTTTGTCAAGGCTGGTAGAAATAAATTTATCTAGTGTCTTGGGCAAAGGGACAAGGGCCAAGAAAATGTAACAAAGAAGGTATTGAGTTAAAAATGGCAAGTAAGGTGAAGGACCCCTTCCAAGTCACAGTATATAAGACACAATATGGGAAGAAGACTAGAGAGGGCAGTTAGGCTTAGGAGACAACAAGCCAGAAAAGAATCGACAAGAAAATCTTTGGCCTCAAACATCCATTTAGAAAACAAAAGTATGAGTAACAGACATAGTTAAGCTAGAGGTCTTACCACAAGAAAGTGAATTTATCTTCACAGGTCTCAAGGAGGTTTGGTGTGATGGCACTGCATATACTAAAGACCACCTGGAAAGAAGAAAGAACCAGATGCTCTGCCACCCCAACAGCGACAGATTGGTACATGGGCCATATCCTTTTCTTGGTCTGTCATGCTAAGGATGCCTTAGGAACACACATAATTGACCTCCTTTCCAGTGGGTGTCCTATTAAGCACCTGAGAAGCAGCAAGATGCTGACCAGTTCATTCATGACCCTGATAGCTAGCCAGCTAACAAGCTGCTTCTGTCAGTAGCCTGGGAGCTCTGCAAATATCTTCTCCCTCAAAGAAGCCAAATCATTCCTGCTGTAATGGGAAATTTACCATATTTACTGTTATGTTTCCCCCATTTCCTTGTATTTGCTTTAGGATTGAAATTGCTGCAAAGGAGAGAATAGAGTGGTAGTGGGGAAACCACGAGGCAGTGTGACGTATACATCTTGGCAATATGGCATATTCATTATGTGGTCATCTCATGTTATAAATACTAAGTATAAAGAGACACGGATCTAATACCATAATCACAGAGTATAGGATTTGTGTTGTACCATCAACAGCCACAGTCCTCTTTGGAAACAAGCCTTCAAAAGCTAACTAAAGGATGTGGGAGGGGGTGAAAGCAGTGATTGGTCAGTTTTCCATTTGTTATCTATAAACATAACTTCATAACTCCTTGACCACTCTTACCAGACCTTCAGATCTGAAGCTGTTGAAAACCGTAGGCAACCAGTTTTTACTTGGGGTGACACAAAATAACAAATCTTTCCTCAAAAGTAGCACACAATTAAATATGGGCTGACAATTTAGCATACTTGATCACACTATTCATGAGCTGTATTTTTTCTAGCTCAGCTCAAAACTTCAAAATAGGAAAGCCAAAATTCCAGATTGGAGCCACATCCTGAATCACTTTCCTTAAACAAGTGCCATCAGGTTTGTTTTGGGTGGTCAGTTGAAAAGGAAATTCAAAGCCCCAAGAGTGTGACTAAATATCCTGGATTTTATGGGGGGCATTTTCTTTCTTTTTGTCTGGTCTCTGATTCTTTTTCTCTCTGATTTCTTTATTTTGGCCTTCAAAGGAGCTGAACACACATTTGGTGCCTATATACACAGTTTCAAGAAACCCTGGCTGGAAAGTGGATAAGAAAAACAGTTGAAGGGGTGAAAGCATTCTCTCCAAATAGATCAGTAATGTGCAACACCATGGTTATGAGTCATATGAGATTTCTGGTCTCATGGAGAAACGAAATGAGAATCTTAAGGTGTTTTCTCAGTGCATCCTGGGAAGGAAAGCATTGTCTATTACAATGGGTGTTTTGAAATGTTTAGAGGCAGTTGGTCATAGTGGAAAGTCCACTTGACCCACAGAGAGAAAATAGATTTTATCCTGGCTCTCTGCTGAATTGGACAAATCACTCAACCATTCTCAATCTGCTTCCTGACCTGTAAAATGGGAATGAGAATTCTTGCATGACCTACCTCACCAAGTTATTATATCAGAAAGAATTTTGTGAATTCAGACTAAGCAACAAATCACTGGAGGGGAACTAGATTTTTGGAGGCTACTATCATCCTGTTTCATTCCATTTCCCACCTCCAACACAGAGATCACAGAGGGGTCAACTTCACCTGTGTAAATGGTACTTTGAGGCTGTTAAATGTGGATTGCATCTTTGCCTCCTGGATACTCCTCTAACAGACTTTCAACTCACATCCCATCATTCTAATTCCTTAACTCTTGGTATCTATGTGCATACTCCTAGGTACAAAGCTAACATTTACACACTGCTTTAAAGTTTGCAAAATTCTTCACATATATTATTACATTTTATACTAACAACAAACCCGTGAAGCATATGGTATTTTTATCCCTATTTTATAGATGGGGAAACTGAGTCTGATAGAGGTCACACAGCCTGCAAGTGTCTGAGTCGGGATATGAACTCAGGTCTTCCTGACTCCCAAGTTGCCCGCTATCCACTATGCCACCCAGTGGCCTCCAGTTGTCTCCTACTGCTACCCTTTCTTCCATTGTACTCATGAAGTCACAAAAGTTTTTGGTTTTTTTTTTTAAGAGATTAGTAAAATGATGTGGGGGCAGCTAGGTGGTGCAGTGGAGTGCCTGGAGTCAGGAACACTGATTTTCCTGAGTTCAAATTTGGCCTCAGACACTTACTAGCTGCATGATCTCAGCATCATTTAATCCTGCTTGCCTCAGTTTCCTCATCTGTAAAATGAGCTAGAAAAAGGATACGGCAAACCACTCCAGTATCTTTGCTAAGAAAACCCCAAATTGGGTAAAGAATTCTCATTCCCATTTCACAGATTTGGACATGACTGAAAATGACTGAACAACAAAAATAAAGCATTCATTTTCTAATATTGATATAGCACTAAATCTTTAAATAAATTTATCTTGTATTGATATTTTCCCCCCAAATGCTAATCCATTTCTATTTTCTATCATGGTACCAATTTTCACATTAATAGTGATACCAGTAATAATACCAATCTTCACACACCAATTTCACAATCACATCGATTCTTTAGGTCATTGATGCTCTCTGTTACCTTAATGTTGCTCAGTGTGACATTTATTTTTAAAAAAAATCAAGCAATAGACAAAAAAATTGTCCCAGCCACGTGAAAATGAATATTTAATTTCTTAGTTTTCCCCGCTCATTTTAAAGTCAGTTTGCATGTTGAACAACCTGTTCACCTCTTGACTCTTGAAGGAATGACATGAATTCTTCCCTTCTGCTGAATGTCCAATTGTTTCCTTTGATGCCTAGGCTCAGCTTTGCAGGGAACACATTTAGGTTTGCCAACCAGTGTTCTTTTATTTTTGGAATATTATATCCTAATTTCCTTTGGTATCTTATAAAACAAGGAGTGACTCTGTTTTAGTCTACCTCTCCTTAGAATGTGAAAGGAATTTGTTGCTTGATGTAATTCTTAAATTTGATTATAATATATTTTGGTGACTTAAATTTTGGATTTGTTTCTAAATTATCCTTCTTCCTGGTGGGGAAGTTGTTAATAGTTTTCCATTACTTGTAATGCTAGCTCTTAGTTTCAGATAAATACTCTTTTATCATCTGAAGCAAAAAGATCCTTCTGTTTCTATGTTTTTTAGTGCTTTTAGCATATGTGGGTATTTTATTTTATTAGAGTTCTGTACTGTATATGCTGACATAAACATGTACTTAATAGTTTTAATTATTGATATTATTAATTATACTACTGTTTTCCTAACATAAAACCTGATAAAAAGCCACCTTTCTCTACATTTAGGAAATCTTTAAAAAGCATTGAGATTATTTGTTGTTTGAATGTTTGACAGGGTTCACTCGACAATCTGGTCCTGATGTATTTTTAAAAAATGGAACTCATCAATGCTGTTTAATTTTTCCCTCTAAAATTAGTTTATTTTAATTGTTTCTTATTTTTAAATTTTTCCTTTTGTTATTGTTCTGAACTTGACAGATATCAACAAATATATTTCCATATACAAAGAACAGAAAAGGAATATATATGTGTATGTATATACATATATATAAATATATATGTGTATATATATACATGTATATATATATATGAAAGCATGAGACTCTATTATATACAACTTTTTAAAAAGTATATATTAAATTTAATAAGGTATTTCCATCATGGCCTTGCATATCAGGATTTTTTTTTTCTATTCTCTTTTGTGGATTGTTTAAATGTTTCTCTGACACCCTTTTTCTTTTTTTTTCACTATCATTACTCCCTTCTTCCTTCTTATAGCCCCCACCACTTCACCAATCTAGCAAAAATGAAAGCCCTCTTTTTAAGTATAGTCAAATAAAAGAAATTTATACATCAGCTTTTTCTGTAAATGCCTGTCTCCTAGTCTATCACCTTTCTGTGAAGAGGTGGCAAACATTCATCACCAGTTTTCTGCAGTCATGGTTAACATTGCATTTATCATGGGTCTTAAATCTTTCAAAGTTGCTTTCCTCTACCATACTGTTGACATTGTATACATTGTAACTTGTGCTTCTCCTCCTCCTCATTTCACTTCACCTCGGTTCATAGAAGTATTTTCCGGTTATTCTAGACAATATACTTTCTCATAGTGCAATACAGTTCCATTGCATTGAGATAATTTGTTCAGTCATTCCTTGATGGAAGTGATAGGAATTTACTTTGCTTCTACTTCTTTGCCATAACAATAAGTGCAGTTATAAATATTTTTGTTCATATGAGTTTTTCCCTTCTTTCTTTGGGGAATAGGTTTATTAGAGACATTGTTGGGTCAATGAGTACGGCATTTCTCATTTTGTTTACTGAGGAATTTTGAATTTTGGGTAATATTAATTCATTTCTTTTAGATTCTCTGTTTTGTTGGTATCCAGTCATGTACAGTCTCTGATAGTTTTTGATTTCTTTTGCCTTTGTTGTGATCTTCCCTTTCTTCATTCCCAATAGAATATGAACTCTGTGAAGGCAGAGACTATTTTGTTTTATACGTTGAATATCGATTGCCTGGCACAATGCAAAAAAAAAAAAAAGGGCACTTGGAACTACTTGTTGAATTGAATTTCCTATTTTTCTAATTTGATTTTTGTAATTCCTCCTTTTTGACAACATTTGGCCAATAGTTTTTTCAGTGTTCCACTGGTGGTGTCCCTGCAAGTGTACGGGGTGATCTCTTGTGCCCTAGTTCTTTTTAGTCACTAAAAGTCAAATTGGCTTTTACACAGAAACATTTACTTCAGAAGGAATAATCATAAACATATACATTTACTACCAGCATGTGGGGCTTAATCCTTTTCCTGCTTTGGCCTACCTCGGTCTCTGAGAAGGAAAAGGGAATTAGATTCCTTAGTTTAGCTTGATGCCTATGGAGCACATTCCCAGTTTCAAGAATACCCCTCAGGCTTGAGTCCCAGGCACCCTGCCTTCTCAGGATCTCCATACCAGACTAGGGGGCTATACCATCCCCCTACAATTCTAACTCGAAGGCCAAACACCCAGTCTTGTGGGGATCACCTCTGGCTCCTGAAACTGAGGACAAGCAACATAGAAAAGAAACAAAAATACCCTGGGCCCATTTCTCTGAGCAGTGGTAAAAGAGGAAGATTAGGAGTAGGAATTTCTTCCCCTCTCATCAGCTCAGTTCATGGCACTCATGTTGAAGGCAAACTGTGATCTTCCCCATTTGGACACAGCAAAGGAAAGAGATTAGCAAAAAAAGAGTAGCTGAGAAAGAGTAGTGGAAAAGAGCAGCACATAGAAACCAACCAGCTTAGTCTTGCCAAGACACAGGGAACCAGTCAAGGAGGCGTCATACCTTATCCACATAGGAGGCGATGCAGAGGACTTCATATTAGGCAATCTGGACATACTCCAAAGGTCCCACGAGAGCACCTTCATGTTAGTAGAACTGGACATGGCCAGACTAGCTTGGGTTACATGTGTGTACATGCACGTGTGTGCTCATGCATGCGTACCTGGAGTCAGGAAGACCTGAATTCAAATCCTGCCCCAGACACTAGGGCAAGCAACTTGGGCAAGTGACTTGACCTCTCTAAGGTTCACTTTCTTCACCTGCAAAATTGGGGTAATAACAGCATCTACCCCACAGAGAATGAGTTACACACACTCACTCACTCATGTGTTTTGCAAAACTTAAAGCACTATATAAATGCTAGCTACTTCCATCATCATCATCATTATTACAGTGCAGTAAAATCCTATTATATTTGTGTACTATAATTTGTTTCAGGGTTAATAGGAGACTAGAATAATGATGAGGATCCAAACCCAAAGGAATGTTTCTAATGGTGGCATTTCAGACACTGTAATAGGAGAGGTCTAGGCCATTAAGAAATATTTTGTGGGAGGGTGGCTTTCCCAGCACCCCACCAATTTTCTTACAGAGACAGCAATTTCACCTACTGGATAGATTTGGCCAGCCCAAAGACGAGCACTTCCCAGAGACCATTGATTCCTCTACTGTGATGTGAGTCAAGAAACTGGAATCAAACTAAGCATGTCCTAAGGTAGAAGGTGGTGCTTTAAGAACAACCAAGGGACAAGTTCCTCTATTTCTTCAAATCCAAGATAGAAATAGATACAGCAAATAGGATGATTCTTAGGGTTCATTTCATTCTAATAAGAACCAAAACTGCCTTCTGATATTATGCAGCCTAAATGTCCTAGATTAAAAGCTGGAAGGAGCACCTTGGAAGCTACCTAGTCTGTTCCTTTCATTGTATAGATGAGGAAATTAAAACCTTGAGAGGTTGTGGCTTGCCCAAAGTCACAGAATGATAAGTAGCAGGACTAGGACTTGGATCCAAGTTCTCTGACTTCATATCCAGCATGCTTTTCATTGCATAAAACAATTTCCAGAAGCCCCTTTCAAATGCTTCTGAAAATATGGCATCATTGTTTAGAATTCAGGGCTTCCTACACTCATAACCCCTTCAGTGCTTCTTAGTCATGACCCACAGTTTATGAAGTGCTGGATGATGCTCTAACTTCTTTACATAAGATTACATAAGCTTATAATAATATTAATCACTTATTATAAGAAGCCTGTTTCACAGTAAATGAACTCTCCTTATTTCATCAGCTATTTTACATGGTCTAGTTGGCAATGAGTACTGACTTAAAAGAATTACTACTGACTTGATTTAAATGGGAACATGAATTAGCCCCAGACTGCTGAGAGGTGACTTCTTCCTGGTGATGCCTGCTGACCAAACTCACCACACATCTCCACCTGTGTTTCAGATGAGGAAGATTTGCAGAGATTTATTTCCCTCCTGCAGCCCTAAGCACATTTAATGGGAAGGAGACCAATCAGATCAACCTGCCAGGATCACTTATTTCATAATATGAAGTGAGAAGCTGGGGGATGGAGATGTAGAGAAAGGGCAAAAGCAAGAGAAAGAGGGATAGAGTGAGATAGTGAGACAGAGAGCAACAGACAGAAGAAATAGAGAGAGGTAGTGAGAGAGAGAGAGAGAGAGAGAGAGAGAGAGAGAGAGAGAGAGAGAGAGAAAGAGAAAGAGAGAGAGAAAGAGAGAGAGAAAGAGAAAGAGAGAGAGAAAGAAAGAATGAGAGAGAGTCTTTTGAGGGAAAGTCACACTAATGAGTGACCACATGGCTCATTAACAGAGCTTGATAAAACTGAAGTTGATTACTCAGTCCAGGACTAGGCTTTGGGAATTGGGCACTGGGGAGCATAGGAGACTTGTCATGCAACAGCTCCCAGAGCAATGGTTGTGTTTCAGCCTGTCTTGGCAAGGCATGAGAATTAGGCAATGAAATCAAAAGCTATGCTGGGTGAGGTGGAGAGGACTAAAATGTGAGAAAGAGGCTACTGAGTCTCTCAAAAAAGACCCTCATAGTCAGGGGAAGTCTATACCCATTTAGGGGAAGTAAATGCCCATTGTAAAAAATAGCATTCTTTATTTTTTATATTTTTCAAAATTTATTTTTAATTAAAAAAAACTTTTTTTCTCCTCCCCATTTCTTTCTTCTCCCCCACAACTAGAAGAATAAAAAAGAAAAACAAACACTTCTTGCACATATGTGAAGTCAAGCAAAATAATTCCTGAATTGGCCATGCCTAAAAAAATGTCTCATTCTATTGCTTTTCTTTACTGTACCAAATAGTCTAGGGGTTACCAAGGAGCTAGAGCTTCATCTCATAACGGATCAATACTTTATCTCATTCATATCCCAGTAAAATCTGCACCGTGATTAATGTAATAACATCTCCTTTGATTCCTTTTAATAAATATTCATTATGAAACCTCTATGGGCCGGGCACAGGGATACATGAACAGAAAAGAAATAGACTCCCCTCAAGAAGCGTATATTGTAGTGTGTTATAAGACATGTGTACAGGTAAGTAGACACTAGATAATTTGAGGAGAGAAATTAATAACTGAGGGGATGAGGGAAAGCTTTACAAAGCTGATCTGACTCAGCTGTATGAAAGCACATGAGCAGAAGTGGACCTCTGTGAAAAATAATAGGATGCAGTCAGCCTCATGACTTCAGGGAAGATAGACTATGATCTTATACAGCAGGTACCTTTGCTGGAGTATTAGGAGTACTGGATGGGCAGAAAGGCAATCTTGGTCCTAAGTGTGACCAATGTGCGACCTTGGGTAAATAATTTCTCTTCTTTGCATTTCATTTCTTTTATCTGTTAAAAGAGACTGTAGACTAGATAACAAGGGTGCTGTGAAACTCAAATATATAGCATTTTGCAAAACTTAAAGCACTACTACAT
>JAQQSZ010003335.1:0-14475 GCA_028646595.1 Phalanger gymnotis
TTCCTTCCTTCCTTCTTTTTCTTTTCCCAAAAGGGAGTTGGTTATGCAATGAAAGTAAAGGGCACTAGATGGACAGCCTGAGAACTCCCTTATTATCTCAATTGTGATATTTTAAAATTGCCTAGCATAGTGCCTGGCACATAGTGGGTGCCTAATAAATAATTATTCCCTTCCCCTTCCTCTTGGAATGCTCACAGACCTGGAGAAAGACCTTTAGTACAACTGTGGGTCTCCTGTGAAAGATGCATGCATGGTCATAGTCAAGAATCATGTGGGATGAATGAGATGGCTGGTTGGGATATAGTGGATAGAGGTGTATCCCTGTCAGTAAGATCCCAGATCCACTGCCATGATGAAGTAATGCTATTTAAGTGGTTTTGGGGGTCTTTTTTGGGAGGCAATCAAGGTTAAGTGACTTGCCCAGGGTCACACAGCAGTCAGTGTCTGAAGCCAGATTTGAATCTGGTCCTCCTGACTCCAGGACCTGTGCTTTGTCCACGCTATTTAAGTTTTCAAATGTCTTGTCTCTTATGTTTTATTATATCCTTCCTACTCCCCCACCCACCCACCCCATGCAATGGACAGAGCTCTGGGCCTGGAGTCAGGAAAAGCAGAGTTCAATTTCATCCTCAGACACTGGTTGTATGACCCTGGGCAAGCTTCTGTTTGCCTCAGTTTCCTCAACTGTAAAATGGAATAAAAACAATACCTTAGTCTCACAGGGTTGTTGTGAGGATCCAATGAGGTAAAATTTGTAAAGCATTTAATACAATGCCTGGCACATAGTAGGTGCTTATTATATACATTGTATAAATACTTACTCCCCCTTCTCTCCTGCACGTAGTTCATGATGGCTGGTTTCAGAGGAGACAGCCGTAGAGAGGTGATGAAATGCTCACTCTAGCTCTTTACACAAGGCTCGCCAGGCAACTCATTAAACTGAGCAGAGACTCTGGAAGTTTAAGGTCGTTTCTCTCCTTTTGGCTAGAGAAGAAACTAGATTGAGCATCAGCGACTGGCACAAGGGGACAGACGCCATCAGTGGCAGAACTGAGAGGAGGCCTCCAGTCTCTCGGCACGACGTCCCCGGTGCTCTCACCTTTGTGGGGCCCGACGTCTGAACGTGCCCTTTGTTCTAAGGAGCAGCTGGATAGAGGGGCCGAGCAGGAGCAGGATGGTTTGATCATGGCGGGGAGATGGAAGCGATCCACAAAAGCTGCCAGCGGTCTGCCATGCTAATGGCCTATTAGGATCTGCAAGTCAGGAAAATTCTTACCACCTGGATGTTAATAGCTGCAATTAGTTATCCACCTTGGGCTGCCATGAGGAGAGGTTGCCAGGTGACGTCCTACAGGATGGGAAGCTGCTTGCCTGGCAAGGAAAGACAGGTTACGTCCTGAAGTCAGAACAAAGATGGGCTTCCATGAAAGATCCGGACCTGATCCAGACCCGGAATCTGAGCTTCTAGAAAGCATTCGCATTACCTCCTTTTCTCCCAAGGCCCCATCTGAGCCATTGACTCCCTTTTTTTGGTGGGAGGTGCCAGCAGGCCCCACAGTGCTTCTGAGTGCTTGGTGAGGAACCAAAAGAGATCTGGCTCACTACAGACAAGGTGAGCCGTGAAGTTGGCCAGCCCATTTCTTCTGTTCTACAATAAAGTGAAGAATATGGTTTTAGGGGGTCCTGAAGAAGATATCTCCTATTCCTTTCCTTCTCTTTTCCTCTGTTGGCGTCTGGGGCAGAGCTGTCCCAATAGTCTGTTCTGGAATTGAACCCACAATGGCAGTGATAGAAAAATAGTCTATGGCACTAACGTAACAATCACCAGCAGCAGCAGCAACAGCAACAGTGATGCCATTACTTCTCTCCGGTTGCTTCTAACAGCAGCTTTGTATCGACTCCCATTTCTTGTTGTTTTTCAGTCATGTCCGACTCTTCATGCCCCATTTGGGGTTGTCTTGGCAAAGTTTGCCATTTCCTTTGCCATTGCCATTTCCTTCTCCAGCTCATTTTACAGATGAGGAAACTGAAGCAAACAGGGTTAGGTGACTTGCCCAAGGTCACACCGCTAAGAAGTGTCTGAGGCCAGACGAACTCAGGAAGATGAGTCTTGCAATCTCCAGGACTGGTGCTCTATCCTCTGTGCAACCTAGTATTGACTTCTATTGGCTTCCAATTGGGAAGCCGGGACATGGGATAGTGAATAGATCTAGCCAGACCATCCAGCTAGAGTCCTTCACTGGCCCTAGTTCACATGGCTTCCTCAAGGTCATGAACAGAGACAGAAAGGGCCTGGAGAGGAGGGAGAGAAAGAAGTGCACAGGCAGGGATGGGGAGGGGAGAAAGAGAAGCCAATATAATGTGAAGATTGGACAGCTGGTCTTGTTTGACTTTTTGTAATTACCCTTGACAATTGATATTTTTGTCAGGTGCAGAGTGAATTGTAGAGAGGAGGAAGGAGGGAGCCCAGCCTGATCTGCCCAGGCTGTTGTTCCACGGAGTTATCTGATAGAGTCTAGTGCCAGTGGGGAGACAGGTGGTGCAGAGTTTTCATGGTGCTCTAAGTCCCATGATCAGAGTTTGAATCCTGGCTCCCACACTTCCTACCTCTCTGACCTCAGGCAAGTCCTTAGATCTGCCTGGGCATTGGTTTTCCCGTGTGGAGGAACTGAAAGGCCACTTTCCAGACCCCTCCACGCAGTGCTGGACCATCATCCCCTCCACCTCCACTCCAGGGTCCCTCAGGCCTGATAGGTCAGCTTTTACCTTATCTTTTGGGAATCTGCTCTTCCATACCATCCCCCAGTTAGCTCTGTTGACATGTTCTAGATGGTGTGCCTTCCACCCTTCCCCCTCCTTTTTCCTTTTTTTTGTTTAATATTTTATTTTTTCCGGATTACATATAAAAACAATTTTAACATTTTTAAAAATTTTTGAGTTCCAAATTCTCTCCTTCCCGCTCTCCCCCTTCCCCTGAGACAGCAACTTAATGCAGGTTATACATGTTCAGTCATGTAAAACATTTCCATATTAGTCATTGTGACTGAAGACACAGACTAAAAGAAACACAAAAAAATAAAGTAAAAAATATGCTTTGAGCTGCACTCAGACCCCATCAGCTCTTTCTCTGGAGGTGGATGGCATTTTCCATCATGAGTCCTTTGGAATTGTCTTGGATCGTTGTATTGCTGAGAAGAGCCAAGTCATTCATAGTTGATTGTTGTACAAATTCACAGCTGATCACCACACAATCCAGCTCCCTTTAAATGCCATCTTCCCTCATTCGAATCTGAGTTCCTGGAGGGCAGAGACTGTCATTTGCTTGTATTGTTTCCAAATGGCTAAACACAGTGTCTAGCACATAGATGTTGTTGTTCAGTCATGTCCTACTCTCTGTGACTCCATTTGGGGTTTTCTTGGCAGAGATACTGGAGTGGTTTGCCATCTCCTTCTCCAGCTCATTTTACAGATGAGGAAACCGAGGCAAAGTTAAGTGGCTTCCTCAGGATCACACAGGTAAGTGTCTGAGGCTGGATTTGAACTCAGGAAGATAGGCCTTCCAGACCCCAGGCTCAGCATTATGTCCACTGTGTCACCTAGCTACCCTCCTAGTACATAGTGTATACTCTAAGTAAATTCTCTCTCTCTCTCTCTCTCTCTCTCTCTCTCTCTCTCTCTCTCTCTCTCTTTCTTTCTTTCTTTCTTTCTCCTGTCTCTCTCTCTACCCCAACACCTCCTTGGGGAGTACCTCTACTACTTGTCCTTTCCTTTCATAGGACAGGAGGCTTCCCACTTGACATGGGGCCAATGCTGTTGAAATGCAATTAAAGCAATTGATTTTCTAGTGCTGCTATTTATTTGACTACTGTGCAGAAGGACTATCTTTCTGTTCACATGGAACCTCCCTCCCTCTCTCCCTCTCCCTTTCCCTCTCCCTCTCCTTCTCTCTCTCTCCCTCTACCCCTTTCCCTCTCTCCCTTCTCTCTCTTCCTTCCCCCCGCAACATACACACCTACCTGTTTCTCCACCTATGTATTCCTAAGATCTATAAACCAAATTCTGTATCTATGATTCTAGCTAAAGGACTTTTTTGTGTGTTGTTATCAAAGAGGGAGACAGAAAATGAGACACACAGAGAGGCAGAGATAGAAACAGAAAGAATTCTTGACTTTTACTCCCTAAAAACTTTTCTGTTAGAAAGTGAAGATTTCTGTTAGGACCCCTGAGATCTTAGATTTAGAGCTGGAAAGAACCTCAGAGGTTACCTAGTGTGTCAGTAAATAAATACTCATTTCTTAAGTACTTGCTTTGTGCCAAGCACCATAGTAAGCACTAGAGATGCGAAATAAAGGCAAAACCACTGTTTCTGCCCTCTAGGAGCTTATATTCTACTGAAAGGGGAAGACAACTGGCAAATAACTATGAATATTACAAGACACATACAGTAATCTCAGGGGGAAGTCGTGTCCACAAGCATTTATTCAGTGATTAATGAGTGCCAGGCATTGTGCTAAGTTCTGGTAATACGAATACAATAATAATAATAAAAAAAGAGAGTCCATTTTAGAGACCTAAAAAAAAAAAGAGTTCTTCAAGGAAGTCACATTCTAGTGGGGGAAGACAATGCAGAAGGGGATGGGGGAAGGGAAGACACCAGCACACAAGCAAGGTAGAGGAAAGTCCAAAGAATCACGAGCAACGTCCAGAGAGGAATGAGGACAGTGAACATGGCCGACCTGGGTTTTTAAAAGGGCCGGGTTGTGAGGGACTCTCTGTTCCAAAGAGAGGCTGTTACATTTGATCTTGGGGGTCAAGGATAAGGAGCCGCCAGAGTTCATTGGATAGGAGGGATGGCAAAATTAGATCTGAGCTTTAGGAAAATCCGCTGAATAGAAGAAGCCCTTCACAACCTGGCCCCTTGCTACCTTTCCAGCCTTCACAGACTTGGCTGCCTTCCATGCACCCCATGATTCAGCTACACTGCCTGTTCACCACCCGCCCACCATCTATCACTTCCTTGACTTTTCACTTGCTGGCCTGGCCTGGAATGCTCTTCTTCCTCACCTCCAATCACCAGTTTCCTTCAAGACTCAGTTCATTTAGTCAATCAACAGTCATTTAAATGCATATTATGTTAAAGACAACAAAAACTTAAAAAAAAACCCAACTGGATTTGTCCATCCCTGACAGGCTTCTCTCACCTTGGAGGGCCCCCCACCCTTGTGCTCCCTTCCTTTATGATCAGCTCCTCCCAGAGCCACCACAAGGAAGGGCCCAGGCCCACCGTGTTCACCCATCCCATCCCACTTTTCCTATCTATACTTCCCTACTCTTTTCTATCCCTATCCTTCTGATGTGGCACATTTTTGAGCAAGATAAACACAGACCAGTGCCATATGGCAGATGCCACATACAAACAAGAGAAGCTAGCAAAATGAGAGGCTACAATTCGATACAAAACTTGGGTCCCAGGCTTTTTCTGGAACCGATGCAACCACAAAACATTGATTGTTGAAGAGATGGGGAGCACTTGTATTTTGTACACCAAGGGTCTTGAGAACTGAAAAAACAAATCCAACTATAATACCTTGTAAAGATTACATCTGGTTTACAGTTTCCTTAGCCCTGAGGCATCCTTCCCCAGTGTCAAGAGACTCAATATTTGTCCAACAGAGAGATAGCAGTGAAGCCTTTTTCTTTAACATCTCAGTTTTGTTTTTTTAGTGAGCTATAGTCCAAAGGATCCAAGATGTGGAGTTTGAAGATGTGAGGCTGAATCCCAGGCCACATAGTTAGATAGGACCTCAGGGGCCACCTAGTTCAACCAGCAATGGCTGAGAGGCTGGCTATTCAGCATCTGGTGCCACAGCTCTCTTGGAGCCACAAGGCTCAAACAAACAGTTCTTTTATTAAAAAAATATTCCAATACCCTCAGGCAAAAGCAGTTCCCAAAGAAGTTAGAAGCAGCTGAGAAAGATAAAAACAGATAAAAGCCACCAGCCCAAACATTAAATGTAGTTGGCCAGGAGGTTCCCTGGTGTCTCAAAAACTCTCGAAGTTTTAAAAAATAGCTTTTATACTCTTCTTGCCCAAAGAGGCCAAAGCTAGGCCCCAGATCTATCCACCAGGGGGCAAAGTGAACGCAAACTATCCCAATCTGCAGCTTGACTCCCCTGCTCTCAATATCCCGGCTGGTGGTGTCCTTAGAGAGAGTATGAGGTGGAGGTGTGTGTGTATGGGCTGGGGGCGGTTCAATTAACTCACACCTCTCCAGTTCCACCAGTATCCAGGCGACAACACACATACCAAAGGTGAATTTCCTTGCTACACCATCTCAGAGAAGTGAATCTCCATCTCTCCTGAGCTAGGAGGCTTCCACAATCAGGGGACCCCATCCCTCTTAAGACAACAGATTCCACTCTTGCCCTGCTGACGGTTAGGAAGTATTTCCTGACATTGAGTTGAACCTATAAACTTTTGCCCGTTGACCCTAATACTGCCCCTTGGGGCTAACTAGAACAAACCTTGCCTCACTGTTGTTCTTTGAAGACAATTACCAGGAAGACATGAGAAAATGGGAAGGAAAATGGCAGACTTGGGCTTGAATCTGGTTCAGTCACTTAGGACTTTGTGATCTGGGACAAACTGCTAAGCCTCATTGCGCCTCAGATGGACAGGATGACACCTAAAGACCCTTCTGTTCTTTGTTGTTTTTGTTTCATTTTCACTAACCTCGACAAGAAACAAAAAGAATGGGCATTTCCCAATTCAGCAGAGTTCAGTGAAGGAAGAGGATGGTACACCATGCCACTAGTCTCTCTGTCATGTACAGTTTGCTTTTTTTTACCTATATAATAAACCCAAGCTACACCTTTCAAAGTTGTTCTGAGTGCCTGTGCTTCTTCTAGAGTCCTTCTAGCACCAAAGCTACAACCATATGACCTATTTCTCCATTAAGTTTTCTTGTCTCCAGGATAAACAGCCCTATTCTTTCAACCATTCGTGAAAAACAATGGCCTCCTCTGTTGGTCAGTCATTTTTCAGCCATGTTTGACTCTTTGTGACCCCATTTGGGGTTTTCTTGGCACAGAAACTGGATACTGGTTTGCCATTTCCTTTTCCAGCTCATTTTACAGATGAGGAAACTGAGGCAAACAGGGTTAAATGACTTGCCCAGGGCCACACAGTCTGAAGCTGGATTTGAACTCAGGTCTTTTTGACTCCAGGTCTAGCACTTTTTCCACTGTACCATGTAGCTGCCTGAGATTAGAGAGAAATATTTCATGATTCTTGCCCTGGAGGCCTAAATGGTTAGGGCTCTCCTTAGACTTATACAAAAAGTAACTTGGCATTGGAGTCAGGAAGACCAAAGTTCAAATCCTGCCTCAGATTCTTGATAGCTGTGTGACCTTGGGTGAGTCAGCTCCCTTCTGTCACAACCTTCAGTTTCCTGATCTCCAAGACGAGGAATGATAATAGCATCTACCTCGTGGGGTTATTTGTGAGGACGCCACGAGGTGACGTCAGTCCACACAGCACTTGGGAAGCCTTAAAGTGCTCGATGAATGTTAGCTATTATTACAAGATAAGCTCAAAGGGGCTCCAGGCACAGAAAAGGAAGAGGAGTCATGACAGTGCCCACCCCGACAGGGTAATTCAATTTTCAGGAGATGATGCAGAATTAGTAAAGACTGGAAAAAAAGTAAAGTGGTGTATGTATGTGTGTGTGTGTGTGTGTGTGTGTGTGTGTGTGTGTGTGTCTGTGTATGTTCCTTAGGGGAACTCAGAAAGGATGTCAATCTATTTCCCAGGCCTTGTGCAGAAGAGATAATGCATTCAGCGTTGCTTCCTTGGTGTCTAGTGTTTGGAGGGCTCTCAAGGTACATTTGATTAGGGCGCGGCAGAGGGCAGAGACACTCACAGTCTGCCCTTATCAGATCCAAACAGGGCTCAGAAGTGTGGCCTTATCTGGGGGCTCCTTCCTCAGAAAATCCTCAGTGACAGGCTCTGGTTACTGAACTGTAACTGCACAGACCCAACAGCTCCCTTAATTCAAACACCTCCAATTAGCCACCTTCGAAATGCACACCAGTCATTAC
Source organism: Phalanger gymnotis (assembly GCA_028646595.1). NCBI lineage: Eukaryota > Metazoa > Chordata > Mammalia > Diprotodontia > Phalangeridae > Phalanger > Phalanger gymnotis. The sequence goes on from JAQQSZ010003335.1 coordinate 8,100, forward strand.
ACAGCAACCTTGAATTCTGAACAAGTTTATGGTTGGAGGAGCACTTACAAGGTGAAGAATTCATACCACAGATTACATAATTCATAAAAAAATAAAAATTCCATCCCCAAATATCATACTTCACCTTGTCTTTGGTGAAACGTGTCCCTGACCATTGTGTGCCTTGGCGATCCTCTTTGTAGATGGCATTTCATCAGGGGCTGGATCACCACTAAGCATAGCTAAGCCTCTGTTTATGCTACACACAGGCTTCAGTGCAATACCAGGCATTGAGAAGGAAAGAAGGGTCATTTAGGTGTTGCTAAGTGGATCTTGGCCTGCCTGAGAGAAATACTGCTAGAAGACAGGATGGATGTTTGCATGGCCTCATCAGAGTTGGCTGACAAGCCACACCACAGGATTTCTGGGGTGCCCCATCTCAAGCTGGCCTCGTGCATAGATAGTATGATTTTTAAGGATGTGGCCTAGAAGGTCACCTGGACAGAAACATCGCATCCATTATCCGGAATATGCTCATTATGTGAAACTCCCACCTTCTGAGGTAGCGTTCTGAGTTAATGCCCAAGTAGCGGATTACCCCTGCAGGTATCATTTAATGCACATTCCATATAACTGTGCACATGGTAGGGACTTAACAAATGCTTGTTGAATTTTTCAATGGAATTGTTTTTTCAAATGATGCCTCTCACACTGCTTTTGGTGAGCAATTCTTTGACCAGATCTGTGGTTTCATTGATGGAGGGAACTGCAAGTGAGGAAATGCCCTCTATCCATGCAGATCAGCTCAGGCTCTGCATCTTACAGTCGTAGAGAGCTACCTTTGAGAGATTAAGGGGCATTATGGCCAGGGTCACAGATCCCACATGGGTTAGGCACAGGACCCAAGGAAGGTTCTCTATCCATTACATCATGTTACCTCTTTGAACAATTCTTTTTTCAATAATATGCTATAGACCATCATACAGTTAACCCCCTATTGTTGTTGTTTTTTTAAAATAAGTTTTGTTTTTTGCATTGTCATAATTATCCTGCATATCCTCTCCCCTTCTCAGAGAGCCATTCCAAATGACAAACAGCATTTTTAGAGAAGAAAAATAAGTCAGCACAAGAAAAAGTCTGAAAAAATATGCAATATGTACTAACATCTGTGGACTTCTTACCTCCATGAAGGAGTAGGTTGGGAGGCATCTGCTCATATACCTTTATTTGGGTCTTGCTTGGTTTTAAAATTTTTGTTACATTTACTACTGATTTTTTGATGCATCTTCGTTCTTTCCATTTACAACATTGTGTTATATTGTTTCCTTGGCTCTGCTTACTTCACTCTATCAGTTCGTGTAGATCTTTCCATGGTTCTTGGCATCAATCACATTCATCATTTCTTACAGCACAGTAACATTCATGTAATGCATTCATGTACAACAATTTATTTAGCCATTCCACACTTGATGGGCATCTATTTTGTTTTCAATTCTTTGCTATCATAAAAATCATTGTTATAAATATTTTGTTATATAAGGGGATTTCTTTTTATCAATGGCTTCCCTGAGATGTAAGACCAATAATAGAGTTTCTGGTTCAAAAAGCATGGGCATTGTAGTCACTTTATTTGCACAACTCTAAATTGCTTCCCAAAATGTTTGTACCATTCTCATAGTTCCATTAACAATGTGTTACTGTGTCTATCATTTTACAACCCCTCCAATATTAACTACTGTCATTTTAAAAAATAATTTTTGCCATTTGCAGATCGTGAGATTAAAAACTCAGGGTTGTTTTGATTTGCATTTCTCTTATTATTAGTGATTTGGATTTTTCTGTGTCTATTGCGATGATTGTGTGGTTTGGAATGTTTTGGTTTTTAATATGATTAATCATGTTGATTGTTTTTCCATTGTTGAATCATCCTTGTTTTCATAGTATAAATCCCACTGTCATAATGAAATACTTTTTTGTATAAATTGTTGTAGTCTGACAGGATTTTGTTTAAAATTTTGAGTTAATATTTATTAGTAATATTGGCCTATAGTTTTCTGTGTTTTATCTTTTCTTGGTTTAGATATTAGGACTGTATCTCCTAAAAGGATTTTGGTAGGGTGCTTTCTTTCTCAATTTTTAAAAGTAATTTGTGCTGGGCAGCTAAGTGGCGCAGTGAGTAGAGCACCAGCCCTGGAGTCAGGAGGACCTGAGTTCAAATCCAGCCTCAGATACTTGATACACTTATTAGCTGTGTGACCTTGGGCAAGTCACTTAACCCCAACTGCCCTGCCAAAATAAGAAAATAATCTGTGTACTAATTGTTCTTTAAAAGTTTGATAGAATTCTCCACAATCATCAGTTTTTTCTTTGGTGATTTCTTTCTTTTTTTTTTTTTGCAAGGCAATCAGGGTGAAGTGACTTGCCCAGGGTCACACAGTTAGAAAGTGTCAAGTGCCTGAGGCCAGATTTGAACTCAGGTCCTCCTGAATCCAGGGCCAGTGCTCTATCCTTTGAGCCACCTAGCTGCCCCTGGTGATTTCTTCAGAGCTATGTCAATTTCCTTTTCTGAGCTTTGGTTATTTAAGATCTCTCTCTGGTCATTAGATTTTTGGGTATTTTATGTTTTTAAGGTATTCCATCAAAATTTTGGGTGTTCTTTTGTGTTCTTGGTATTATTAGCATGTAACTGTGCATGATATGTTCCTATTCTTTTTTATTGTGATTCACCTTGCTCATTTGCTATTTATTAATTTGATTTTCAGCTCTTTTTTAAAATCAGATTAGCTAAAAATTTATCAATTTTATTCATCTTTTCAAAGAACCAACTTTTTGTTTTATTGATTATTTCTATGGCTCCCCCCCCAACATGTCCATTTTTCTCTAATTTTTAATGTCCCTTCTTGTGTGCTTATCAGCTTGTTTATTTGTTAACTTTCTGGGGTTTTTTAAATGCATATTCAATTCATTGAACCTCTCTTTTCCTGTTTTGTTCATCTATGTTTGTAGAGATATGATTTTCCCGAGTACTGCTTTAGCTACATCCCTCAAGTTTTGTCGTGTTATTTCATCATTATCATTTTCTTTTACATAGTTTTAAAAAATATTTTCTTTTTCCCAATTATATGTCAAAAGCTTTTATACATTTGTTGTTAAGTTTTGCATTTCATATTCTATCCCTCCCTCCTTTTCATCCCCCCTCCCTAAGATGGTAAGCAATCTGACAAAGGTCACTGGCCCAAGTGAGTTTTGTATCCAAAAGATATGAAATGACCCCATCTGGATGCTGAGCTCTTCCCCTCAGGCTTAGTGGACTGCTTCACAACTCCCTCCACCTACACACACACACACACACACACACACACACAGAGAGAGAGAGAGAGTATCCTGCTCTGCTGTCTGGTCCTATTGCTTCTGTTCCTCAGTTTTCTGGCCTGGCACTGACAGCTCAGAACTTTGCAGCACTGGTGCTACAAGGTTGTCCACTGCAGTGCTGATTGTTTGTCATGGCTCCAGAGCAGGCTTCAGCTCCTGAAGGCCTACTGTGGTGCTTGTTATCTGTTGCATCTTGAGAAAAGTTCCACAGCATGGAGCTGAGGTCTCCATAGTACTGGGAAGAGTACACTGTAGGGCTGGGTCTCAGTGCCAGCCTATGTGTCAGGTCCTTTGACTTCTTCAGAGATAGTAGTAGATTATGTTTTGCAGTTCTATGGCATCACCGGAAAAAATATCAGTGCTAACTGGACATAATCCATGAACTTAATAATTACCTCATGTGCCTGACTTAGTTCTTTTTAGAATGAGGATGAAGGGTGATGTCTACTATGCCCTGAGGCATTCAGAATAAGATGTATGGATTCTTTACATTTATATTTTAAGGTGAAAAATGGTCTACATACTTCGTCTCAGCTAAGCTGCATGATAACTCTTTGAGACTAGTAGATAAGTATGAGAAGCAGCATTGCTCCTATCTCACCAGTGAGGAAATTGAGTCTCAAATGTCATGTGATTTGTCCAAGGTCACATAATTTATAATCAGGACCAGATTCGAAAGTGTCTGATTGCAAGTCCTGCCAAGCTTCATTTCACTACGCTCTCCTGTGCCCAAAGAAAGTCTAATCTTACCTGGCAGGAGTTTTCCAGAAGGTTTTGACATTTGGTTAGTAATGAGTGGATAGGAGGCTGACCTGGACATATGAAATACCTGGGTTCAAGTCTTGCCTTTGACACATAGAGGCCCTGTGACCCTGGCAAGTGACTTGACCTCTCTCAGTTCCCAACCTCACCTTCTCTCTCCAATCCCCCCCACAAGCCTGCCCCTAATTCTCTGTAAGATAGTGGTTCTCAAATTTTTTTGTTCTCAGGACCTCTTTATATTCCTTAGCATTATTGAGGAACCCTCAAAATGTTTTTGTTTAGGGAAGGGTGGGGAACAAGCATTTATTAAGTGCCAGGCACTATGCCAAGAGCTTGACAGATATTATCTTATTTGATCCTCACAATATTTTAGAGTTGAAAAAATTAAGGTAGACAGAAGTTAAATAACTCAACTAGACTCACACAACTAGTAAATATCTTAAGCTGGATTTGAACTCAGGTCTCTCTTGACTCCAAGCCCAGTGTTTTATCCACTGCACCACCTAGATACCTCTAGTGGCAGTTTTAAGTAGGTTATATCTATATTAAAATCCTATTTTATTAAAGTTATAACATCTTAGTATTATTATGAAAATAATTTTGACTGCATAGACCCCCTGAAAGGGTCTTGGGGAGCCCAGGGTTCTTTGGGTTACACTTTGATAGCTAAAATGATATGTTTAAGACTATAAGTTAGAGAAAAGTTGCCAATCTGCAACTGTAGAGAATTTCTTCTTCAGAAATTCCCTGTACTAACGAAACCTTAGATTTTCTTCCTGTGACCCCTACCCTGACCTACACACATTGTCCTCTCCCTCCAAAAAACCCCAAAAGATGTATAGGCAGGATGCTGCTTTGGTATAGACTACATTTTGTATGCTTATCTTGTAATAATAGCTAATATTCATCGAGCACTTTAAGGCTTCCCAAGTGCTGTGCGGACTGATATCACCTCATGGCATCCTCACAAATAACCCCACGAGGTAGATGCTATTATCATTTCTCATCTTGCCTCTCCTGTTTTCCTATTTATTTGCATGTTTCTGCACCAAATTCTGTCTGTGTATGTGTCTTTCTGTATCCCATCCTCTGTTGACAAGTTTAGATGAGGATGAGGTTCATGCATTGCCCACACCGTTTACTCTTCCTTCCTTTTTGTGTAATCTTCTACTTGTACACTCTGATTATGTGAGATAAATTTGTGTGTGTGCACGCACACACACACATACACCTTCTTCTTTCTTCCCTAGTGTATTTATTTTTATTTCCTTTTTTTCTTTTTTCTTTTTGGCAGGGCAATCGGGATTAAGGGACTTGCCCAAGGTCACACAGCTAGTGCATGTGTCAAGTGTCTGAGACTGGATTTGAACTCAGGTCCCCCTAATTCCAGGGCCAGTGTTCTACTCACTGCTCCGCCTAGCTGCCCCTCCTTTCTTTTTTTTTTTATGATCATCAAAATATAACAAAATCACTCCCAGATCCTTGTCTTATTTAATTCCCTCTATGACCCTTGATGACAGTTCTGTGAGGATACTTCTATTATATCCTCCTATTAGAATGAAAATACTTTATCCTTGTTTAATCCCTTCCAATTGCTTTTTGTATTTGCTTTGTGTTTCTCTGGATATCCATGTTTGTATTTCAAATTTCAATGTAGCTCTGGTCTTTTCAACAGGAATGCTTAGAAGTGCTCTATTTCATCTAAGATCCATTTTCCCCTTGTAGGATAATACTCAAGTTTTGCTGCATGACAAAATTTTATTCTTGATTGTAAATCCATATCTTTTGTTGTTTGAATTATTGTATTCCAACTCTCCACTTCTTTAAAGTGATAGCTCCCAAATCTCGTGTTTTCCTGTAGTAGGAAGGCCGAATTTATAATCTCAAATATAATCATGTATATGTTTGAATGGTTCGAAATTGCAAGGTATGAGAGATTCTCTAAGTAGAAAACAACAAAAAATTTATTTAGGCCCCACTGCAGCAGATCCGTGAACCAGCCTCCCCATTCCGACATCTTGACAAAAAGACTTCAGGCCCAGAAAGCCCGCCTCACGAGAGTAACCAGGAGGCCACAGAAAAACAAGATAGTATTTAGCCAAATCATTTTTACTGGCCTCAAGTCCTTGCTTGCACTCCTGGGTCTACACATGGGTTAGCTCTGCTTCCGCGGCTTCCTGCTTCCACAGCTTCCGCTTCTGCTACTGTAGTTGTCTTTGGGCTCACCTTTCCTTGCAGCCGAGCTTCTGGCGTTCTCAAGCCC
>JAQQSZ010003336.1:0-14475 GCA_028646595.1 Phalanger gymnotis
CTGTCCTGGGCTGGGGCCCTGCTTCCCTCTGCCACTTTGTGGGTTCTGCAGCTCTAGAATTGGTTCAGAGCCATTGTTTTATAGGTTTTTGGAGGGACTTGGTGGGGAGCTCACGCCAGTCACTGCTTCCCAGCCGCCATCTTACCAATACAACATCTTAAACTCAGTGAGTCCAAAATGGAATTCATTATCTTTCCCTTCAAACTCTCCCTTCTTGTTAACTTCCTTATTACTGTGGAAGATTCCACTAACATCCTAGTCAACTAGGCTTGCAACCTAGGTGTCATTCTCTACTCTTCACTCTTTCTAACTCCCCATATCCAGTCAGTTGCCAAGTCCTGTTAACTCTACCTTTGTAACATCTCTCCTATATGTCTCTTTCCTCTGACACTGCAACCACTGTGTTACAGGCCTTCATCACTTCATTCGACTTAGACCAATGCAACAGCTGTCCCCACCCTAGTCTATCTTCTACTCAGTTATCAAAATGATCTTCTAAAGCGAAGGTCTGATCATGTAATCCTACCCACCCAGCCCCATTTGATAAACACCAGTATTTCCCTATAACCTCTCTGCTTAGGTTTTAATGCTTCAGGAAATCAGCAACTTGAAGCATAAAATAAAATATAATTTATGCTGTCCTTTATTCCTAGGATTCTCTCTATCTTTGTCTTCACCTCCAGGCTTCCCTGGCTTCTTTTAGATCCCAGCTATATGTCCCCCTTCTAAGTCCTTCCCAATCCTTTTTAATCTGAGGATTATCCCCCTTAGATTATCTCCAGTTTATCTTGTCTGTAGCTTGTTTGTACATAGTGATTTGTATGTCGTCCCCTCCCTTAAACTATATAAACTCCTTGGGAGCAGGGACTGGCATTTTGGTTTTTTGCCTTTCTATATATCCTCAGTCTTTATCATAGTAGTAGGCACTTCATAAATGCTTGGTGACTTCATTTGACCATTCCAGGCAATCACCACTGTTATGGCTCAGGTAGCATTGCGGCAGGACGTCTCTAAAGACAAAGGCTCAAGTAGACTCCAAACCAGTTGGAAAGATTTATTATAGTTTTTCATGCTCTGGCGAGTGGCTAAGTCCCTTAGAGGAATTAGCAACGTCAGTAAGGCAAGACATATAATTTTATAGAGAATATGATGCTGATTACACAATCAAAATTTACATAGAATATAGGAATATGATTAATATTAAAAGGCAGGAGGAGTTTGTTAAGGGATTAGGTAATAGAGGAGGGGTCCCAGCCTCAGTGGAACTATGCATTTGATTACCCATAATGCATACAGAAAAACTTAGTTATGGGGGTGTATATATATGGTAAAGATATTATAATAAGCCTCTCTACATCATAAGTTCACGCTAGGTCAGTTCTTGACTCTTACTGTGCCGGCGTTATCGTAGGGTGGGCCCTTCTACAGTTTGGTGGTCAAGAAACCTGCTCTGCATCCTGGTGGTGCTGTCTTCTGATTGGCTAGCTATTTTGGTCCTGTCTGGTAAAGGCTCTAACCTGGCCTCCCTTTCCTTTTTTTCTCTGTATCTTCACACTCAGTTCTCTTCTCAGCTCCCATAGATTGGATTATCATCTCTATGCAGATAACACCCAGATATATAGGTACAGCCTTAGCTGTATGCAATGCCCTCCCTTCTCACTCCCCACTTCTTGGACTCCCTGGCTTCCTTCACAATTTAGCTCAGATGCCATCTTCTGCAGGAGGCCTTTCTCAGTCCGCCCCTCTAAGGTGACTTTCTTTCAATTCTGTATGTAATGTGGATCACAAATATGAGCACAACTCCCTCCATCTTATGATAAGCATTGGCTCACCAATTAAAGGACTGCCCTGCCTTGCTCCCCATCCCAATGACCTTTCCACAAGAACATCCCGTGTGATAACATCTGTTCAGGGAAACTTCAAAGTTTCCCTGATTTCAGGAACCAGCTTGGTCATTCAGGTCAGAATTGCTAATCAGCCAGCTGAGCACAGCAGAATAAAAGGGGAGACCAAGAGTAACACTAAATCTTAATTTAGTGTTTTAGCAACACCCCCTGCCAATCTCCTTTTGTCCCCTTTATGGTTTAAGCATATTTAAGTCCCGTATAAACTCACTTTGGGGAGTCTCTGCCCATGAGCGTGTAGCTCCCTGACTGTCCAACTCAATAAAACCCAAGAGAAGCTTGACACTAGGAGGTCTTGTCATTCCTCCATCACCCATAGTATCTGATGTTCATGTTTTCTGTATCAGAATGCATGCTCCTACAAGGCAAGGGCTGTGTTTGTATTTGTTTCTCTGTATCCTCAGTACTAAGTGCTTGTTAACTGATAGGCTTACCCTTGTTTCCTCATTCTTATCCTAACTACCTCCAAGACTCTCTTTGATCCTCTTTTCTTCCTTCTACCCTTTCTCCTTTGAAGTTTTTATCCAGTCTTTTCATGTATTCAACATTCTAGCCAAACTGGGACACCCTCCTATCAGTCCTGCCTCCTCTAGTTCTCCTGTCTTTGCATCTGCCATCGAAAATGCCTGAAATGGACTTCACCCACACCATTCCCCCATCTCTGACTTCTGGAATTGATTGGAGGCCTGAGGAGGACTACAGGCCAAGATGCTGGGTAACTGACTATTCGGACAGTACTAGTAAGAAAGAAAACATCACCGAGCAGTGGAAAGGATACTCTACTATGAGTCAGGAGGCCTTAATACTGGATCATTCAACTATTTTGACTATTCAATGAATATTTACTCTGCCCCATATTTTATTCTGTTAAATTATGAGCTCCTCAAGAAGAAGTGTGATGATCTCCTTCCTCAAATTTTTTATACTATTATTTGTGTACAGGTTGTGTTTCCCAAATAGAATGGAAGCTTTTCCCCTGACAAATGGTCACAGGGTATGGATAGTTTTCAAAAGAAGAACTGCAATTTATAAAAAATGCTCCACGTCACTCATAATAAGAGAGGTAGAAATTGATTACTGAAGTGAGCTGATGGGAAATGTTTTGAGGAAATGGGATAAGAATTAAATGTTCTTTTTCTGTCCCCTCCTTCTCTCCAAGAAGGGGTGGACATCTAGTTTGATGAGGGATGAAGCAATAAAATGAATAGAGCACCAAAGGCAAACATCAGACTTCCTACTGGCTAAAAACAAGTGTGGGATTTTCAGAATGGATTTAAGGAACACACAGGTGGAACAAGGCCAAATTGGCTACAGAAAGTTCTGAGAATTGTCTGGGAGAGAGCCGAACACTTGTCCTGGGGCTCTTGCATCAAGAAGATGTTAGGCAAGCTAAGCCTGGGGAATTGAATTAGATTAAGAAACTAAATCACCAAATCTGAGTCAAGAAAGTTTTGTTTTAGTTTTGCTTCTAATTACCTCACTCTGATATAATATTTCTAAATTCTTTAAATAAGCCTATCATAAATTTAGAGCTGAAAGGGACCTTAAGAGACCTGAGTCAAACCCCCCATTTTATAGATATGGCAACTGAGATACAGAAGGTTAAATAGGTTTAGTATTACACTTCGTCTACCGTTCTAGCCTACTATGCTGAGCCGTGAGGGTTGGATAGGTGGGGGAGGGGAGGAGTAGGAAGTGAAGAGAGACTCAACTAGGGCAGGAGAAAGCCCCAGCAAGATGGCCCCATCTTGCTGGGGTCAGCCCCTGAGTCCACTTCCCCTCCTCTGACATGGGCTAGCTTTGCCCAAAGGGGCTGGAGGGCCCCACTACAACACAACTATAACCAAGTTCCAAGCACTAGCTGAGATCTCAAATCCACCAGAATCGTAGGTCCAGAGTTGTGCTAGTTACCAGACATAAGTCAAACATGCTGTGAAAACTGTCTTGTATATTGTATTCCTTAGTATCACCATAGAGAATCAAACAAAATCAAATTATTCACGTCCTAGGAATCCCAGGTCCACAGTGATGCTATATTTGATAGACATTCTGGGATTTTGTAAAGCTGTGGTCTTCTAGCTACTTGGCAGTCAGGTGGTGCAGTGGTTAGAGTGCTGTGCCTGAAGTCAGGAAAACCTGAGTTCAAATCCAGCCTCAGACACTAACTAGCTGTGTGACCCTGGGCAAGTCACTTAACCTCAGTTTCCTCATATGTACAATGGGGCTAACAATAGCACCTACCTTGGAGGGTTGTTGTGAGGATCAAGTGAGATAATAATTGTAATATATGCCTGACGCATAGTAAGCACTACATAAGTGTTAGCTACTAGATATTATTGTGTTAATGGTTTATTTGACAATTCAAGGCTAGGAGTAAAAAGAACTTACTTTTTCATTCTGTTAAAAGAGATGATTTGCTGAGTAGGGAGAAAGTATCTCTTTATTCAGAAATAAAGGTGACATTAAAATAAAAAATAGCAATAATTTTTTTTTTTTCAAAGAAAAAGAGCTGGGATTTTAGCGGACTAGAAACATAGTGAACATTATGATATGGCTGCCCAAAAAAAGCTATTTTGATCTTAACCTTCAGTATTGAAATGTAGTGTGATTTAAACACTGTCAGTCCAACAGAACTCTGCCCTGCTCACACCATATGTGGAGTACTGTGTTTAATTAAGAATACCCCATTCATATGCCTAGTAGTAGAATCCCTGCATCAGAGAGCATAATTCTAAATTGCCCTCCAAGGGATTCACAGCTCTGCCAACAATGCACCAGTGTGTCTACTTTTCATAATCCCTTCGACATTGACTGTACCTTTCTCTTGTCATCTTTGCCCATTTATGCATAAGGTGAAATCTCAGGGTCGTTTTGATTTGCTTTTTTTGGTTGTTATTAGTAATTTGGAGTACTCTTTGATAGGGGTTGTTAATAGTTTGCAAGTCTTCTTCTGAGAATTCTTCCTACATATCTTTTGTTCCCTTAACTACATGGCGTTTTTTGTCATAAATAGCTGTTAGTTGTCTAAATACCGTGGATACAAAATCCTTACCTAGGAAATTTGGTACCAAGATTTTTTTTTCTATCTGACCACTTTCCTTCTAATCCTATATGCATTAATTTTCTCTTTGTGCAAAAGCTTTTCAAATTTCATGTAATCAAAATTATCTATTTACAGTTTATAATTGCTTCTATAACTTTTTAATTAAAATACTTCTTATAGCCATGAAAAGTATTTAATCTATTTCTCTTCTTATCTTCTTATGGTATGATTTTTAATATTCAGGTGTTGTATGTGTGGAATTTGGCATAAGATGTTGGTCTAAGGCAAATTTCTGCCAGACTGCTTTCCAATTTTCTCAGCAGTTCTTATCAAATAGGGAGGTCTTGAGTAATTTATGCTTTGGGGTTAATTGAACACTGACATTATTGAGTCCCTTGGTTTCTGATTCCTCCTTGTCAATCTCTGTTTCACTGATCTACTTATTTATTTAATTTAACCAGTATCAAATGGTTTTGATAACTCTTGCTTTGTAATACAGTTTGATGTGTGGAAGTGCTATTCCTCTTTCATTCCAACCTTTTTTCCCCATAATTTCCATTTATATTCTAGATCTTTTGTTTCTCTAAATGAATTCTGTTATTATTGTATTGTGGTATATACCTCGAGAAGGTCATTGATAAGGAGAAAGTACCCATGTAATATAGACTGAAATGTTTATAGCAGCACTTTTCTGTGGTAGCAAAGAACTGGAAACAAAGTGGATGCCCATTAACCAGAGAATGGCTAAACCAACTGTAGTGCATGAAAGGAGAAAGAGAGGGAGAGGGAGGGGGAGGGAGGGAAAGAGGAAATATGTCTTTACTAAGTGCTTACTATGTACCAAGCACTGTGCTAAGAGATCTTAGAAAGCATCTAGTCTTATTATTTGCTTCCTTCTGCTTGCTTCTCTGTATCAGTTCATATACATTTTGTTTCTCTTAATTCATCATATTTGTGGTTTCTTAAGGTACAAATAATAATCTCCTACATTCATGTACCATAATTTTCTTAGTCATTTCCCAATCAATGGGCATCTACTTTATTTCTAGTTCTAGTATTAAAAAATGATATTTTGCTGTATATGGGACTTTTCTGTCTTTGCCCTCCTTGGGGTATATGCCTAGCAGCGAGATCTCTGGGTCAAAGGGTATGAATCTTTTAGTCAATAATTCTATATAATTTTCCAAAATGGTTGGAACAATTTGTGTGTCCACTCCCATTAATATATTAACATGCCTGTCTTTCTGGAACTCCTCTATCCTGGACCATTTCCAATTTTTGTCATGTTTGCCAGTTTTCTGAGTGTGAGTGGCACCAACTGAGTCAGTGCCAGGATGACACTGTTTTCCCATTATCTTGCTACTGCCAGCATTGTCAATGCTACAGCAGCTTTTACTCCAAAGACTAGGGTACTACCGCTCTCCCCACTATCTTGCTATTGTCATCACTGTCCAAATGTCACTTCCCTAATCACTGCTAAGTAAAGATCAGGAGATTACCACCCTCTTACCCTCTACAACTCTTTCAAAGAGAAGCCACTGAACTGAGGATCACTCAGAATCTTAAGGGTTCAAACAAATAATCCATTTAATAAAAATATATATTCAGATACCTTAAAAAGCAGTTCCCAAAATGGTGAAAACAACATTCAGAAAGATAAAGATCAAAGTAGGAGGTTAAATGCAGTTGACAAGACAATTCTCTGGGGTCTCAGGAACATCCCACTAAAGTCGTAAACAGTGCTTTTTACACAGTTAGGTCCCAGAAATTTACCTTGGAGCAAAATAAACCAATGACCCCAAGTCTATGCCACTGCTTCCTCAATTAAAATATCCCTAATTTGTGCTATGAAAGTGTGGGAAGTTAATTCATGTCTCCCCAGTTCCACCAGTATTCTGGCCAACAACACTGCATAGTTTGAGCAATAATAATAAAACATTCCCTCCATAAACTTCTCACAGCATCAGGAGGAAGAATGAGTACACAGATGGAGTATGGTAAATGGCGAGGAAATGCACACACAGCCTAGCTAACTCACATATGTGACACTCTAGGACTGTGTTTCTTTTTCTTAAGGTTCTCATAATAGGTACTGTGTCTCTACTGGGCAGATTGTTCCGCCGGCTTCCTGGGCCAGTACCTCTCAACCGCTCAATTTGACTCTGGGACTTCTCTTTACTGGCCTTTGGCTGTTCTCCTATCCCCTCTCACCCTCATTTGCCCTTGACTCTGAAGAAGAACAAGATAAAAAGGTGAACAGTGATTCTCTCTAAAGAGCTGCGTTCTTCCTCCATAACTGGTTCTCTTATCAACTACCAGGCATGACCTCCTTGGAACATGCCAGAGATCACTCCTATGACCAACTGCCATGGATGACTCCCTTGGCTACAGAGTTAGGCTACTTTGCTTCTTAAGGGTCAATAGGAATGTGGCTTATCCTTCAACCAGCCAATGGCTTAGATACCCTATTAATTCTATTAGACTGGTGGAGGAAGAGACTTCAGATTTCCTAAAGGAGCAATACTTCTTTATACTTCATTTACTAGCAGTGAATGGGCCCCTCCCCCTTTCACTTCCTTTGTTAAAAAAAAGTTAACCAAAAAAAAATAAAAAAATAAATAAAAAATTAACCACTTTTTTTTAGCTCCCCTCCATACCCATTGAGAAAGCAAGCAATATGATAGCAATTATACATGTTTTACTTCCTTTATAATCTTTAATAGGACACTCAGACTGTGTACTCAAAGGTTTAACATTCTTTATGAGGTATAAACTCAAAATATAAGATGGGTAACCCTTTTAAAAGATGCAAAGGTGCCTACTCCAAGTAGAAAAGGGGCAAAACCTTAATAGTTCATTATCTTTCTTATCTGCCCCTTTCTTATATCTTATAATTTCACAAAGTGGGCTGGAAGGATTCAATCCATCATGGATCTTCAATCAACTCCATAACATACACTAAGTAAATAGAAATACAAGATATCAAGATTTATAGGATGTAGACAAGGTAGTATTCAGGAGAAATTTTATATACCAGAATACTTAGTTGATAGGAAAGAAAAATATTAATGAGCTGAGTTCATAGTTTACAAAAATGGAAAATGAATAAATTAGTACACTATAAATATAATATAAATATATATAAATATAAAACAAGATATATATGGAAATATAAAATATAAATATATATAAATATATAATATTTATATAAATATAATATAATATGTAAATTTAATATAAATATAAAACATATATAAATATAAAACAAGAAGTTGCCAGAATTAAAAGAGAAATTAACAAGATAGAACATAAAAGATAGACTAGAAGAACAAGTTAGAAAATAAAAAATAAACCAAACCTCATTTTTAGAAGACAAAAAGATTTTTATTTTAAACTTAGTAACATCAACAAAAAATGATCAAATAAGCATATAAAATAATGAATAAACTCATTTAAATCTTTAGCATTTAACAAAATGAAACAAAAAAATTCATAGATATCAAACAATACATTTACTCTGAGTCCTTTTTCAGGTCTATCTGAAAGGTACTGATATCTTTTCTTTGGTTTCTTATATTCCAGTAAACTTGATAAGCCAGTAACAAATTTAATCAAAAAGAGAAAAGAAAAAAATCAAATTAACAAATCAGAAAGGGAATATCACAATTGATAGAAAATTACCAGAGACTATTGTATACACCTATATGTCAACAAAACAGAATATGAAAGAAATGGATTAATATTTATAAAATACATCTTATAATTTACAAAAGAGAAATTAACCTAAATAAACCAATATCAGAAAGAATAAATTGAACAAGCAATTAACATACTGTCATGTAAAAAAAAGCTAGAAAGATTCACAAGTAAATTCTATCAAACATTCAAAGAACAAATAATTCTTACACTATATATAGTGAATGGAGATAGAGATTGGACCTGTGATTTTCTTGGCACAGGGAGCTTCTGATGAGCAACTTTTCCTGTCTAGGTTAGGAGCCTTTCTGCAGTTTACAATCTTACAGAGCTTCCTGGAGAAGTTAAGTAACTTGTCCAATATCACAAAGCTAGTATATGTGAGACACAGTATCTTAATCTGAGTCTTCCTAGTGATGGGGTGCTTGGATGCCTGTGCTTGGACCCCAATTCCAAAACCACATCCAGCTCTAAAATCACATTTTTCCTTAGCCTTAAAATACTGTCTCAGGCAGTTCCTGTCTAGTTCAAGGGCAGCATGACCTAGCAAAATACTTATTTCTCTTTCAGTGGCCAGCTGCACCTATAGAATTTATTAATTTGGACTTCCTATGTACATGCTGAATTGGCTATGTACTGAGTCACAGAGATATTGACTACTCATTGGCCTATCATGTGCATGCTAGACCTAGACATATGTATACTCCCTTACATTTATCTTGTCTAACAAGACATTGATGGAAGCAGCCTGGGTATTTCCCAGTCAGCCGTGACTGTTAGTTGGCTTAGTGACATTTCAGGCCTAATACCACACTTCCAAGTAGCACCCACTTGGGTTATTTCCTAGTGAACTCTGGGTAAGATACCTGCACAGTAGATACAAAAAGTGCATGTTCCTTTAAGAACTGACCACTCCTTAACCACTCCCTAATCCCACCCCAAAACAACTAATTAACATATTTGGCATGTTTCACCGCAAAATATCCTATATAAACTTTATCTGCACCCGTGTAAGGTTGCAGGTTCCATAAGAACTCTTGCCCTCTGAAAAGCATAATAAATCTTTGCCATCTTGACTTGAAGAATGCTTGAGTCTGCAAATTCATTCCAGATGGCCCTGACCCTCTTCAGTACTGGGGTCCTTGAGGGGTACTGCCCCTCAGCTACCTGTCTGGGAACTCCAGTCTTGGGGTTCCTGGACCTCATCTCCCCAACCCTCAACAGCTCTAAGGTCAGTTCTCTATCCAATATCACACTATCCTACCTATATAAAGTTTCCAAAAAATAAACATAGCTTTTTACCAAACTTTCTATGAAGTAAATACGGTGCTGATCTCTAAACCTGGTAAGTAAATGAACTGAATCTGCAATTTTCGCCAAGCTTCTGGTGCTTCAAGGCTTATGAAATTCATTCAGCTTGATCAACTGCATTTCCTCCCCACAATGGGACCTCCCTCCCCCATCCATCTCACTCACCAACTGATCACAGCATATCACCAAGTTCAGTCAGCTAACCCATTGGTGTTTCTCCAATTAAAGATGTTCTAGAAATGAAGAATAAACTGTCATAAAAAAGTAAACTTTAAAATTGATTGTTGTCTCTACTTAAAGAACTATGATAATTCAGTTCCACAGCACTTTGGTAAAGCTGTTTAGCCAGCAATTTCTGGCCTTCCTGACAGCTAATTTGAAAACTTTACTGATCAGAAGCTGGCTACATATCCAGGGAGAAGAAGCTAGATTTCCACATAGAATTCCATAGGAATTCTCTAGCTAAGCACCACCCAAGAGAGAGATAGCATCAACCTTGATTCTGTCAACATTAAATAGCCTGTATACACTTACTGGCATTCTGCGGTGGTGGTGGTGGTGGTGGTGGTGGTGGTGGTGGTGGTATTGAGGTTTAGGGGCACTGGAACCCTGAAATAGTGATATACCAGTCCTACCTGAATGAATTCTGAATTCAACCCATGCTTTCTTTCAGCTAAAGACAAGGTTTATTAAAACATTTATAGAGGGTGATTCCAAAAATCCACCATATTGGCCAGACTCTTAAGGAATCTGAGCACTTTCATGGAGGCAAGATAGATCATAGGGAAAGACTATGGGAGGGATCTAGGAGTGGCCAAGTAGTCTGGGGTGACTAGAGGAGGGGTCTAGAGAGGATCTTGATGGGAGTGGCAAGTAGGCTGGTGAGGTAGGATCAAAGGTGGGCAATCCAGTGGTGACAGACAATGAAGGGATGTGCTAGGTTAGGGGTAACAGAGAATTAGAAGATTGGGCATTGTTAACCTATAGTTTGGTTAAAGCAGGAAAACAGAGTAGGTGAAATAAAATTGGTATAGATTTATTCCCTTGGAGCTAGTGGATACATGATCATGGAACAACTTGAACAAGAGAGAGAGAAGGTTTAAGTAACAATTCAGAGCTGCATTTTATAATCTCCATATCAAAAAAAGGTAATTCTTAGGTACAAGGTAATTGACAATGTAGAGTCACTTAGAGATGCAGATGTTTCTAGCCTGCTAGCTACTCCTGGTCTTTGAAGTTGCTGAGGCAGGAAAAGGGGATTTTTGGAATAGAGCAAAAGCAGTTTGGATTATTGGGGTTCAAATAATCTGAAAGCATTGACCAAGAAAGTTCAGTTGAGAGGATTTTTGCCTGAGGCTTGATCAAGTAAGAAAATTCAAGGAGAGTTAAAGGAGTTTCCAGAGCCTGTACCCCATCAGTGGTGTCAGCAAATTACCAGCCTCGGCCAAATCCTGCCAGCCAACCTGTTATTGTATATAAACGTATAAAAAACAATTCTTAAATCACTGTACAAAAATAGAGAGCATACCAATTTGCCAACTCCTATAAGGCCATTTTTTTGGAATAGCAATAGTTTTCCAACATCAATGTCTAGTAAACAGCACACTTGTGTTTTACTGTTACTCCATATACATACACATACATACATATATTCAAATATATATGTTTCTTTTGAACTTGTGGTATTTGAAAAGAAGATTTTTCATTATCTTCAGTATCAGAACCTAAATGTTGACAAACCAAGACATAAGAATAAGCCAGAATGGGGGAAGCTAGGTGGCACAGTGAGTAGAGCACCTGCCCTGGAGTCAGGAGGACCTGAATTCAAATCCAGCTTCAGACACTGGACACTTACTAGCTGTGTGACCTTAGGCAAGTCACTTAACCCCAATTGCCTCACAGGCTGCACTTCCAAAATTAAAGTTTAGGAGCCTCCACCAGTGAATTTACCGTTAACAGTTAGCCATAGATATAATTACCTAAAAAATAAAGGCATTTACTAAAATAGCATAATAAGAATGGTAACTATGTGCAAAGTCAGGCCACTGAGCAAAATATAATCTGAGGGTCCTCCATAATTTAACCTTGCTCAACCTTTGGGTACTGAGCTCAGCCAGACTACAGGAAAAGGGGAGGTCCCCTTTGGGCTACTCCCATAGCCTGAGAACTAATCTCATCTCCCAAGTGATATAGTAATAGGGAGAAGCTGGAATGACACATTCTACTTCCTCATTAAAATGTGTACCAATAGGGATTATCTTACTTTTGTATGTAAATCGTTCTACTAATGTTTATAAAACCAGGTCAGAGCTTTGATTTGGTGGCCCCTCTCCAACTGCTTGATGCTTTAGGGTTCTAATAAACTTTTTGTCTTATTTTCTAAGTTTACCTTTAATTGACCAGGGTGAGGCCTGAACCATGATTTTTCTTTTAACAGCTATATGACATTCCCTTCATAAACCTGGAATGCACTGTCCCACAAAGATTCACAAGCTCTGTGAGAAATGTGGACACAAACTTAGAATACAACAGTAGTATGATATACAGGTGACCAAAGTAATTCACATATCAGGTGCTACAGAGTCCTGATGTATATTCTTTTCTCATGGAGTTCTTTCTGTAACTAGATTGTTATTATTATCATTATTTTGCCCTTACATCCTCAATCTTCTGTCTTCTCTTTTGCCAGAGGTCACACTCCTTGAAACTTCTCCCTTTCTTGAGTCAATGGTTCCTTTGTGTCCACAATCTGACTGGGAAATATATGTCTTTGTGTCTTTAGTTCTTTCAAGCTAATGAACTCACGAACTGCTTGTTCTCCTCCTAGTCCTGTGCCTGACTTCCAGACTTCCAAACCATGCCCAACCTGGAACTTCTCTGTCTGTTCCTGCAGCCTCCTTACTCTATAACATCCAACTACTCCTCTGGATTTCTCAACCTGGAACATCCATCTGTAAGGCCCACCCTTTCTCCTATTGGTAAGCTCTTTTTGGAGCCTCCTTTTTTTTTTGAAGAGGCCCGGGCCAACCTTGTTTCTTGCTTCCAGAATTCAAAATCATGCCCTGCAACAGGTACCCTCCCCTGCCCCCCCCACCATCTACATACCATTCCTCTCCCTTTTGTTTGTTGTCTTCCCCCATTACAAAGTAAAATCCTTAAGGGCAGGGACTGCCTTTCTTTTTTTGTTTTATTTGTATTCCCAACTCTTAGCACCATAAGTTAAGCAAAGTACTTAACAAATGCTTATTTCCTTCCAACTGAATGAGCTATCACATCTTGGGAGAGCAGTTCCACAGCCAGGACCTAGTGGCTCATGGGGGAGCAGGAGAGAGGGGCGGGGATAGGGAGAGAGGAGAGATAAATCTACTCCTACACAAAGGTCATACTCACAAAGCTGTTCATAACCAGGACTCTCCTTGAAGAGGTAAGCTTTATCCTTTTAAGGGGCCATCAGAGATGTGGCCTATTCACCCAGCCAATGGAGTTGCTCCTTTCAATCCATCAAAATGAAATGTGGTCATACTTTTGTTGAGATGGAACTGGGTATGATCACATTTTTACAATTAGTCTAATACCTCCTCCTCAGCTAGTTACTTTCTATGACTACAACAATGTGGAGAAAAAGTATGAAATCAATTGCTCATTGACCAATTAACCCCACTATAATATTATATATCAATAGATCCAGAAAAGCCCTCTAATAAAGTATAAGACCCAGTTGTATTTTTTTAATACTAAAAAATACAGGAATGGAAGGATTTTCCTTAACGTAAAAAACATCATTTATCTGACTATAAGATCTAGTATTATATATAGGCACCATGCCATTAAGAAAAAATGGTAAAGGAAGGCTATTAACTCTTACTAATACTATTAAACATAATTTTAGAAATGATAATCATAAATATTAGGCAAGAAGAAAACATTTAGGAAATAAACCCAGATAAGGAAGACATTTAAATAGTCCAATTTGTAGATGACATGATGGTTTATTTTAGGAAACTCAAGAGGTGCGATAAAAATATTAATTGGAATAATAAAAAGCTTCAGCAAAATAAGACATAAGAAAAATATGCATTTCTATACATTATTTTCAAGAACAGAAGAAAATTATGTAGAGAAATACCATTTACAATGGTATTACACAATCAAGATACACATAAATCTTATAAAGATTATTATCAAATAATTTTTACAAAAATAAAAGAGGAACAAAATAATTAGAAATAGTCACTATATATGGCTATGCTAATTTAGGAAATATGGCAATGTCAGAAATACTAAGAATTTTACCTGGCCATGAGTGAATTTAGAAAAAAAGATTTTTATTTCACATTATTATTTGACAGGTGACTTGGCCTCAAAGCCCAGCACAAGCACATTTAAGGTAGTTACAAAAGCTCTTTTATAATTCATCCAGACTCGAATTTCGTACCCTGACCCACATTGGTCAGCTTTCACCAAACCTCACCCCTTGACTACATCTTCTCATTTCCACATTTCAATTCCCTCTCCCTTCTC
>JAQQSZ010003337.1:0-14473 GCA_028646595.1 Phalanger gymnotis
AAAAATAGATGTTCAAAACAAAAACAAAAAAGTTTTTGCATGCAACTACAAAATAAGATACACAGGCAACGGGGCATAGAAATTTATCTTACTCTACAAAAAAGAAAGGGAAAAGGGGATGGGAGGGGAGTGGGGTGACAGAAGGGAGGGCTGACTGGGGAACAGAACAACTAGAATACACGCCATCTTGGAGTGGGGGGGGAGGGTAGAAATGGAGAGAAAATTTGTAATTCAAACTCCTGTGAAAAGCAATGCTAAAAACTAAATATATTAAATAATAAAAAAATTTAAAAAAATTAAAATAAAATAAGTTAAATGCTACAAGTGTATAATTACATCTTTTTCTCTGAAGAAATCTCACTTATGTCAGGCAGTGCTGATGTTTCGTTCCACAGGACACTATGGCACTTACAGGTATTAGTACTCCATTAAATACATGACTGTTTCAGTGAACTTTGTATTCCCAGTATAATGTGAAGGCATAAGTACTTCTTCGACTTTGAAGAAGTTTACCTAAGCAATGAGTTTTAACCCCAGTAGACTCAAATCTACTGAACATAAACCAGTATTAAGCCATTAACTCCATCTCCACGCCCTCCAAGTTTCTTAACTTCATCCAGGAAAAGCTAATATGTGTATCATTTTTTCTCAGTCCCCTAGCTTCTTTCATTGTGGCCAACTCCTAATTACAGATTATCTTCCAATTATTCATTTATGTTGGAAAATGCTCAGTACTTCCTATCTAGTGATCACGTATTCCGGATGATTTGAGATAACAGCCTTGTTCCTAGTAGCATGGGATTTGCGAAAGGTTATGTAGTTAGATAGGTCTATTTGCAGAGATCATGTTATCCATGGAATGATTCTTCTCTGCCTAGGATTATGCCTCCTTCCTATGGTAATATACCCTAAATTCACTTTGTATGGTACTTCACAGTTTTCAAAGAAATTTCACAAATCTTAGTTCATTTGTTACTTGGCAGCAATCTCTGTGAAGGAGGGGATTCTTGGAAGATGGCAGAGTAGGTCAGAAAATCCAGGCTTTCAAAATTTCTTCCACAAAAAAAGACAAAACACCTCCTCAAAATGAATGTACAGCTATAAAAATAAACAAAGGTCAATGCAAAGCAGTTGTCCTCTTAAGAAATTTGAGAGGACCTCAGGAAAAAACCCTACCTCTAGGGACAGAGGTTCTGTCCCAGTTAAGAGCAAGTACCTCCAGGCAGATTCGGCTAAATCATCAAAGAACTATCCCTGGGTGCTGGTGGATAGGGCCTCAGGACCTTTCACCTCAAAGACAGTGTTGGGTTGGACAGCTGAGCAGGGGAAGATGGTGGGACTCCAGGCCCAGCTGTGGTGACCAGATGTAATCCTGGGCTGAAGCTGTGAGAAAGAAGGAGTAAGTACACACCAAGGTAGCAGAGGGGTGGGGACCCTGCTGACTGTGGGAACTTGTGGGAGAGCTGTGTCTCTGGTTTCAGTTTGAGGGAAGAGGGGAGAGTTAATGTTTGCAGCTTCTAGAGGGACCATAGAGATCAAGATCATTTGCTGGACAGTGTGGCTGAGGACCCTAGTCATGGCTTGGGAGAGGAGAGGAGTGACCAAGATTGGGTCCCCAGACACAGCACAGAAAATAAGAGTAAGAAGGACCTGAGTCCCGGGGCATTACACTCCAGGACTAGAACCAATTACAATAATAAGCTGCTAACAATAAAATAAAATAAAAATGAGTAAGCAAAGGAGAAAGAATCTGACCATAGATAGCTACTCTGGTATAAAAGAAAATCTGGGTTCATATTCAGGGGGAAATAGTGAAGTTAAAAAAGACACCCCTAACTCAAAGAGAAACAGCAAATGGTTAGAAGCCCAAAAGGAGTTTTTGAAAGAACTTGAAAAGAATTTCAAAAATTAAATAAGAGAGATTGAGTAAAAATTGGGAGGCAGGGGATGAGAGTGAAGAAATGGAATGAATAATGAGTTTACTAATCATCTTGATTTGTTTGAGCTCTCTTCTTATCCAGGAGAGGATGAAATAACCTGGGGATCAAAATCAGCCAGTCAGGAGGTGGAATGAGTGTTGCTTGAGTTTGATCCTTTGTGATGTCCACTGGGTGAACACAGAATGCCTCTGTTGTGACAGCAACCACAAGGCCAACTAAAACTGCTTCATATCAAATCCATATGGACAGAGCTTGTAGAAAAAATTCTGGTTCTGTGTACTCTGTATTCTTCATGCTCTCTTTGTTGTAATACCATATAAACTACTCTCTAAACTCCCAAACTTTAAAACAGCAGACTAGGTTCTGCTGCTCTCCACATGCACATGCTGTACTCACCAAGAACCACTTATGGATTTTTCACTTGAGCTGTGCCTCCATTCCCTCTGTTCAGGTGGACATTGTACTCCAATTAATCAAATTGCCAATTAATCAAAAAGAATCCAAGAAAATCAAGAAAAGTATGAGAAGAAAGTTAGCCAATTGGAAAAAAGTGATCCAAAAACTTAAGAAAGAAAATAACCCCTTGAAAACTATAATTGGGCAAGAGGATGCTAATAATGTTATGACACTAAGAAATAATAAGACAAATTCAAAAGAATGAAAAAATAGAAGAGAATGTGAAATATCTTATTAGAAAAACAACTGCTCTGGAGAACAGATTGAAAGTTAGGACCAAAAAAAGAGTTGATATAATATTACAAAAAATATTAAGAAAAATTTCCCTGAAGTTTTAGAACCAAAGGGTAAAGTAAAAATAGAAAAAAATCTACTAACCATCACCTGAGATCCCAGGATAAAAACTTATAGGAATATTTTAGTCAAGTTTAAAAGCTCCAAGCTTAAGGGAAAATTACTGCAAGCAACAAAGAAAAAAAAGACAATTTAAACACCACAGAGCTACAATCATTATCACACAAGACTTTGCAGCTTCTATGTTAGAAGACCATAGGTCTTGGAACATGATGAAGAGCAAAAGAGCTGGGGTTGTGATCAAAAATAACTTGCCCAGCAAAGTCGAGTATAATCCAGAATGAAATAAATTGGACCTTCAATGAACTGAAAAACTTTCTATTATTTGTGACAGAAAGACCAGAACTCAATGAAATATCGGATATATGAATCAGAATGAACATTAGGTAAAAATTAAAGACCAATTATAAGGGACTTAATAAGGACAAACTCTTTTCTTTTTATATGTGAAAATATTATCGGTACTATTAAGACTGTCATCTTGGGTAGTTTGAAAGAAAGACTTGGGCTGAACTGAGTAAGACGGATCAATTCTAAAAAATAAAACTGGATAAGGAGAGGTAAAAAAGAGCAATTATCTCATAGAAATGAGTTAAAGGAAGAGCTGACAGAAGAAGTAAATGGGGATGGAGGGCTTGTCAGGCTGGAAACTTACTGTCATCAGAACTGGATTAAAGAGGGAACAACATATGAATCTAGAAGGCTATCAAAGTCCTCTAAATTTATAAAGCAGTAAGATGGAGAGAGGATAGGACAAAGAAGGGACTTTTAGAAGTATGTGTAGATTAATAATTAGAAGAGTGGGGGAGAGGATAAGAGAGGGGCTTTTAGACGGGTAGGTATATTAAGGAATAAGAGAGCAAGGTAGTGATTAGAAATACATTATACTTTTAAGAAGGCATAAGGTAAACAAGGCAAGAAGGATAAGGAATGAGAAAAAATGAAATGGTGAGAAATATATGACTAGTAATTTTAACTTTGAATGTGAATGGGATAAATTTACTCATAAAGTAGAAACAAATAACATTTTATACAAATAAAGTCAGATTTAAGTAATTGGAGAAATATTAGCTGTTCATTGGTAGGTGTAACAACAATGTTGCTAGTAGCTGAGGTGGGGGTGTAAGACCCAACAAGACCAGCAAAAAGAACACACAGAAGGGCTGCCAGCAAGGTTCTTTGATCTGCTTTTTCTAAGGAAAGCAACTTTAAGGAGTTTACAATCTCACTTTAATAAAACATAAATATATCATTCACTTAGTTAAGGGGGAAAAGGCAGCACTCTGAACTTCAGAGCAAATACAAACAGAAATTACAAACAGAGACAATACAAATAGAGCAAATAACACAATTCAACAGATAGGCTTTGTCTGATCAATACATCACATGCTTAGTTACCAAAAAGAGAAACACCAACATCTGGGTTTCTTCAAAGCCAGGGGTAGGGGAAGCCCCTTAACTGCTACCCAGAGTCTCCACACCAATACTATTCCAATGAGCGAGAGACCCAAATAAAACACTAACCTCTGAGTTTATATACCCTTCTTAGGGCCTAAAGGCTTCACACTTAATCAGGAAAAGGGTATGGGCCTAGGGCCTTGCACCTAGTTAGCAAAAGAATGTATCTTGGGGCTTTGTACCTAGTAAGATTTAATCAAAGGCACTTGATTACTTTAGCATTCTAAAAGAGAAAACAATGAAAAATGTCCCACCTCAATCAATATTATAATAGGCAAAGCCAATAAAACAAAAATGACAATTTACCTAAGTAATCTATTTGTTCAATGCCATCTCAATTAAATTACTAAAATATCATTTTACTGAGTTAGAGAAAACAATAACAAAATTCATTTGGAAGAACAAAAGGCCAAGAATTTCAAAGATACTAATGAAAAAAATATAAAGCAAGGAGGTTCAGCACTACCAGACCTCAAACTATATTATAAAGAAGTAAATATCAAAACTATCTGATATGGCTAAGGAATAGAAAGGAGGATGAGTGGAACAGAGTAGACATATAATACACAATAGTAAAAGATTATAGTAACCCTGTATCTGACAAAACTAAAGATTTAATTTCAGGGGATATGTTCATTATTTCATAAAAATTGTTCCAATGTAAGAAAGATTTGAAGGAAAGAAAAAGACTGGTTTTTTTTTTCATTGGCCATCTCTTAGATAGAGGTCTCATTTCTCAAATATATAAAGAACTTTGTCAAATTTATAAGAACATGAATTATTCTCTAATTGATAAATGGTCAAAGAATATGAACAGGCAATTTTTTGATGAAGAATAAAAATTATGTATAATGATATGAACAAATGCTCTAAATCATTATTGATGAGAGGAAAGCAAATTAATATGACTCTGAGATATCATCTTAAATCTATCAGACACCAGTCTGATGTGACAGATGTCCTTCAACTGGGGAATGGCTAAGCAAGTTGATTGTGATGAGATACAATGCAATAAGAAGTGATGAGCTTGTTGATTTTAGAAAAACACAGAAAGACTCAGATCTATGAAGGAAGATGTAGAGAAAGAATTCACAATTAAAAATATGTATGGTATGGTTTTAAATATGTGTGTATATATATATGTGTATATATATTATGGATATGTACATATATATATATATATGTGTGTGTGTAGATACATTATAGATATAGGGGTGTGTGTGTGTGTATTTCTGTTTAATTGTAGCCTTCTCTGGGGCAGGGTGAGAAGAGGGGAAAAAAAGTACACCGCAGAAAACAAAAAAAAAAAACCTTAGAATGAAACACAGAGAAGTTGGGTAGCTTTGAAAACAATGTGTAGTATTCATGATACAGTTATTTTTAAAGTAAACAGTCTGAAATGGAAATTCATTGTTTTATGTTGAATCCTCTCTCTATGTTCTGTGGTGCATATGGAAATGTTCTTTTTTTCTTGCTTTGTATTTAAATTTAAAATACATTTAAAAAATTAATCTCTATAAAGGCAGACTAGGTATCACAAACTCACATATTGCAGATGACACTGAAATTCTAAATTCACCAATAATTCACTTAAGGTTACATAATGTGCCAGAACTAAGATAGATCTCAAGTTTTCTGACACTCAGTGTAGAAATTTTCCCATAAAATCTGTCTTTCTTCTCCAATGGCCCTTGGATATTTCAGTATATTAATTCATTCAATAGCCATTTATTAAATACTTACCATGATCAAAGTATTGTACCAGGTCCTGAAGAACGATACGTAGATTTTTAAGACACTATACAGAAAAAAAAATGAAGTTTACAATCTAGCAATTTATCTGCAAATGGTTATTATGACTCTTGCTAAGCATAGTTAATTACCTATAAAAAGTTCTACTTTCTTTTTATTGTGTTCTTTTAAAAAATATAACTTGTTTATTTTATTGATAGACTTTCTTTTAACAAAAGTTCATAATTCCTCAAAAGTATGTATACAATTAGCTTCCTACCTCAAGCACATTGCCTTAAACCAGTTCATTCATCAATTGTTAACAAGCTGCAGAGCTGGGTGCTTTCAATCAGGAAGTATGGTACTATCATATTATATTTGTATTTGTCTTGACGTAACTATTTTTACTTTGTTTTTAATGTTATTTTTATTTTATTGTTATGTTTGTTTTAGAGCTCATAATTATCACTCTTCCATTTTGGGACTCATTTTAAAAATAGTAAATCTAGGTCCTACTCTTAATTTTAACTTTATGAATTTTAAAGTATAAATGTGTTTTCAATATGCAGCAAATTTGTGATTTTGGTTTCTAATCTATTGTTACATTCTTCACTTTCATGAGCAAGTTCATCACATTAATTTTTGCAATTGTGATTGTTAAAATTCTGCTCAAGTATACTGCTTTGAAATCTGTTATGATACTTCATAAAGCAGCACTTGTTCTCATAATTCTCATAGTCCTAAAATAAATCCTGTACTAGTCTCCTTTCTTCTCCCCTTCCAGCATAGTCCTAAATAACTGATGTATTCCACTTTTGTGTGTAGTTGTCAGGAGAGGGACATATTGGTGATCAACTCTCCATAGGTGTGGTTTGTTTTGCTTGAGGAAATTCCCTCAATGAATCAATTTTTTTAGACATTATTCTTCCCCTTTCCTTTCTCAGCTTAGCTATATGCAAATTTTCTTCTCTGTGAAATCCTGGGACTCCTCCCAACAATCCTCTGCCTAGATTTTAATAACTTTTTCCTGCTATATCACAAAGTAAACACACACACACACACACATATAGTTCCCTTCTAATCTTTGTTTCATTGGGGTGCTTTATTTTGAATACCTAATCAGATTTTTCTTGTTTGCATAATAACAATTAGAAATTTGTGACTCAATACCCATTGTGCCCCATCTCCCATTGTAATAAGTCTTTCACATCTCTTCATGTGAGATAATTTACCATATTCTACCTTCTCCTTCCTTTTGTGCCCATTGTTCTCCTTTTCTCTCATCCTTTAATTTTTTTTGAAGTCATTCCCTCAAATTCACCTCATACCAATACCCTTTGTCTGTGTATATTCCTTCTATCTGTAATGCTAGTGATATAATTTTTAAGTTACCAATATCGTCTTCCCAGGTGAGGATGTAACAGTGTAGCTCTGTTGAATCCTTTATATTTTCTTTTCCCATTTTACCTGTTTATGCTTCTCTTCAGACTTGACACTGGAAGTCAAGTTTTTGGTTTAGTTCTGGTTTTCTCTTATGAAAGCTTGAAATTCTTCTATTCCATTGAATGACCATTTTCCCCCCTTGATGGATTATACTTAAATTTGCTAGGTAAGCGATCTCTTGATTGTAGTCCTAACTCCTTTGCCTTCTGAAATATCATGTTCAATGACCTAAGATCCCCTTTTA
Source organism: Phalanger gymnotis (assembly GCA_028646595.1). Classification (NCBI taxonomy): domain Eukaryota; kingdom Metazoa; phylum Chordata; class Mammalia; order Diprotodontia; family Phalangeridae; genus Phalanger; species Phalanger gymnotis. The sequence goes on from JAQQSZ010003337.1 coordinate 7,627, forward strand.
TGTTGTACCTGCCATGTCCTGTGTGATCCTGATTGTGACTCTCTGATATTTGAATGCTTTCTTTCTGGCCATTTGTAGTATTTTTTTCCCCTTGAATTGATAGTTCTGAAATTTGGCTACAATGTTCCTTGGGGTTTTTGTTTTGGAATCTCTTTCCTTAGGTGATTGGTGAATTTTTTCAATGCCTATTTTGCCTTCTGGTGCTAGGACATCAGGGCAGTTTTCCTTAATGATTTCTTGAAAGATGCTGTCCAGGTATTCCTTTTGATTATGGCTTTCAAGTAGACCAATTATTCTGATATTGTCCCTTTTGGATCTATTTTCCAGGTCAATTCTTTTTCCCATGAGGTAGTTTACATTTTCATCCATTTTTACATTGCTTTGAATTTATTCTGTTGATTCATGATGTCTCATAGCTTTCACTTGCCCAATTCTAACTTTTTCCTCAACATTTTTAAATTTATTTTTAGTTTTCGACATTCATTTCCACAAGATTTTGAGTTATAAATTTTCTCCCCATCTCTACCCTCCCCCTACCCCAAGTTGGCATGTATTTTGATTGTCCCTTTCCCCATTCTGCCCTCCCTTCTATCATCCCACTCCCCCACCATCCTCTTTCCTCTTATTTTCTTGTAGGGCAAGATAGATTTCTATACCCCACTGCTGGTATATCTTATTTCCTAGTTGCATGAAAAAACTTTTTTTAACATTTGTTTTTACAACTTCGATTTCCAAATTCTCTCCCTCCTTCCCTCCCCACTGACCCTCCTTGAGAAGGCAAGCAATTCAATGTAGGCTTTACATGTATCATTATGCAAAACACTTCCATAATAGTCATGTTGTAAAAGACTACCTTGTTTCCCTACAACCTATCCTGTCCCCCTTTATTCAGTTTTCTCCTTTGACCCTGTCCCTTTCCAAAAGTGTTTGCTTTGGACTACCTGCTCCCCCAATCTGCCCTCCATTCTATCATACCTGCCCCTTAACTTCTTCCCCCCTACTTTCCCGTAGTGTGAGATGCCCAGTTGAGTGTGTATGTTATTCGCTCCTTAAGCCAAATCTCATGAGAGCAAAGTTCACTAATTACTTTAACTACCCCCTCTTCCCTTCCATATAATAGCTTTTTCTTCCCAATTTTGTATGAAATAATTTACCCCATTCTATATCTCCCTTTCTCCTTCTCCCAATGTATTCCTCTCTCACCCTTTAATTTAATTTTTTTTAGATATCATCCCTTCATATTCAACTCACCCTGTGCCCTCTGTCTATATATTCATATACTCCCTTCAACTGCCCTAATACTGAGAAAGGTCTCATGTGTTACAAATATCATCTTTCCATGTAGGAATGTAAACAGTTCAACTTTAGTAAGTATTTTATGATTTCTCTTTCCTGTTTGCCTTTTCATTCTTCTCTTAATTCTGGCATTTGAAAGTCACATTTTCTATTCAGCTCTGGCCTTTTCAACAAGAATGCTTGAAAGTCCTTTATTTCAGTGGAAGTCCTCTATTTCAGTGAAAGTCCATATTTTGCCCTGAAGTATTATACTCAGTTTTGCTGGGTAGGTGATTCTTGGTTTTAATCCTAGCTCTTTTGATGTCCAGAATATCATATTCCAAGCCCATCACTCCCTTAATGTAGAAGATGCTAGATCTTGTGTTAAACTGATTGTGTTTCCATGATACTCAAAGTGTTTCTTTCTGGCTGCTTGTGATATTTTCTCCTTGCCCTGGGAACTCTGGACTTTGCCTACAATATTCCTAGAAGTTTTCTTTATGGGTTCTTTTTCAATAGGTGATCAACAGATTCTTTCCATTTCTATTTTGCCCTCTGTTTCTAGAATATCAGGGCAGTTTTCCTTGATAATTTCTTGAAAGATGATGTCTCAGCTCTTTTGACTTTTTTTTGAACATGGCTTTCGGCTAGTCCAGTAACTTTAAAATTATCTCTTCTGGATTTTTTCTCCAGGTCAGTGGTTTTTCCAATGAGATATTTCACATTGTCTTCCATTTTTTCATTCTTTTGGTTCTGTTCTATAATTTCTTGATTTCTCATCAAGTCACTAGCTTCATCTTGCTCTAATCTAATTTTTAAGGCATTATTTTCTTCATTGATCTTCTGGACCTTCTTTTCCATTTGGCTATTTCTGCCTTTTAAGACATTCTTCTCTTCATTGGCTGTTTGGACTTCTTTTGCCACTTGAATTAGTCTATTTTTTAAGATGTTATTTTCTTCACTATATTTTTGGGTCTCCTTCAGCAAGCTGTTGACTCATTTTTCATGATTTTCTTGCATCACTCTCATTTCTCTTCCCAATTTTTCCTCCACTTCTCTTTATTTTCCAAATCCCTTTTGAGCTCTTCCATGGCCTGAGACCAATTCCTCTTTTTATTGGAAGCTTTTGATGTAAGATCTTTGATTTTGTTGACTTCTTCTAGCTTTATGTTTTGATCTTTGTGAACAAAATAAGATTCCATAATCTGAGTCATTTTATGCTGTCTGCTCATTTACCCAGGCATTTACTGAACTTTTGAGATCTTTGTCATGGTATGACTCCTTTCAGAGTGAAGAGTGCTCTGTCCATAAGCCTCAGAGGTTTTGCACTACTGTTTTCAGATCTACTTCTATTCTGAGGTGATATGATACTCCTCTCCTGGCCTGTGTTCTGGTCTGTGAGTGCAAGCACTTCTTTCTGCCATGTAACTACCTGGAGGATTCCATCTCCATAGCCATCACAAGCTCTATGACATCAAATCTCCTCCTCCCTCAAAGACCACCAACCAGATCCAAGCAGGGCAAAACAAGAGAATCCTGCCTCTGCCAGCAAAGAGATCCCTGCACTCCTGCTCGGATCAGCTGCTTGATTCCCCCACTGTCTGGAGGCCTGGAGCTCCAGAAGCAGCTGCCTCCATTGCTGCTGCCACTGCAGCCACCTCTGCCACCCTGGGGCTGGGGCAGTACCTTGCCCTTCCTTCACCCAGGTCCAACAAAATTTTCCCAGTGACCTGCTAAGTTGTCTTTGGTGTTTGTGGGTTGAGAAGTCTGGAAACCACCACAGCTGCCAATGATTCAGTGCTCTGAGGCCTGCTTTGCCAGGACTTCTCCAGCCTGGTCTCTTCCAGAGTGGCCCACACTGTGCTCTGCTCTCAGCACAGAGTGATAGGCCCTTCCCCATGACCATCAAGGCCATCTTGGGCTAGAGATTTGTTTCACTTTGTCACTTCCTGGTTTTTGTAGCTCCAGAATTTTTTTTTCAGAGTCATTTTTACAGGTATTTGGAGGGATTTGGGGGAGAGCTCAAGTTGGTCCCTGTTTTCACACTGCCATTTTGGCTCTGCCCCACAATTCTAACCTTTAAGGTTAAGGTTGTTTTCCACAATTAGTTTTTGTACTTTTTTTCCATTTGGCAAATTGTACTCTTTAAAATAGTTGTTTTCTTCAGTGAATTTTTGTATTTCCTTTTCCATTTCATCAAGCTGTTGAGACCTTTGCTCACAGTTCTCTTGCATCACTCTCATTTCATTTCCCAATTTTTCTTCTATCTCTCTTATGTGATTTTTTAGCTCTTTTTTGAGATTTTCTGTGAGTTTTTTTCTGTGCTAGAGACCAGTTCTCGTTTTTGTTTTGTGTTTTGCCCATAGGTGTTTTGACATTGTTTTCCTTTTCTGAGTTTGTTTCCCTGTCACCATAATAACATTTTATGATCACATTATTATTTTTGTTCTTTTTTGCTCATCTTTTTTTTGCCTTTTTCCTTTCTTTTAAATGTGAGCTCTGCTTCCATGGTTGAAGGTATACTGTTTTAGGCTCCTTATTCTAGAGGCTGCAGGCTGTGGCCGTTTACCTGGTGCTTTTTGATGTTTCCCTGAGATCCTCCTATCTGGTACTATGTTGAGGGGATATGGTGTGAGTGGGTGGCTGGTGTTCCTAGAAGCTGTAGGGTTCTGGCAACTTACCTGGTGCAGAGATGCAGTCCTAGTGGTGGTGTCTGATGTGTGCTGAGGCCCACTGGGATGTTTCTACATTTCTTTGAGGCTACACTGAAGCAAGAGGCAATCTGGCCTCTGGAGACTGCCTATTTGCACAAGACTACGCTGAAGCAGATGGTGGTTCTCATAGCTGGAGTCTTCTGGTTTTCCTGGCTATGCTAAGGCACGTTGTGGGGTGGGGGGGGGGGTGAGGTTTGCATTTGCTTGCTCTGCCACACTGGGACTAAGGATCTCTCACTGGTTTCCTGACGTGGGGCTTGCTGCTGGCTTGCTGGGACAGTTCCTGTCTTAGACTGTGCTCACCTTTCACCCAAATGAGACACACCTTTCTTTATAGCAAAAGCAGCAAAAAGATGGAGTGAAATAATCTTTTAGCCCATGAAAGTTGGAGTATCAACAAAAAAGATGTACACAAGGCTACACTGAAGCACATGGTGGTTCTCAGAGCTGGAGTGTGCTGCTTTTCCTGGCTGTGCTAAGGCACATGGGAGGCCTTGATGTTGGCATTTGCTTGCTCTGCCACACTGGGGCTCAGGATCTCTCACCTGATTTTAAATTAGTTTAATTCACATCAGAATTTTATGCACCATTCAGTATCCTCCTTTGTAAATAGGGATTATATTGTTAAGCTCTTATTATTTAATAATCAAGTTTGGCTCAAAATCACACACATGCATGAGTATGTATGTGTGTGTGTGTATGCGTGTGCGTGTGTGTGTGTGTGTGTGTGTGTGTGTGTATACTGATAAGGATTATATATATAGCAATTAGGTTTTGGAGTATATAGAATGTTTGACTTAGAATCAGGAAGATCCGAATTCAAATCCCACTTTAGACACTGAATAGCTAATGTGATTCTGGAAAAGTCACATAGTTTCTCTCAGATTCAGTTTCTTTATGTGTAAAATGTGTACCTTGAGGGGTTGTTGTGAGAATCAAATGAGATAATGTGCATAGCATTTTGAATGCCTCAAAGTTCTATGTAAATGCTAGCTATTAATATATTATATTAGTATATAAGTAACATATGATACTAATAGCTAATATATATTAATGATATATAATAGTAATAGGAGAGAGAGAGAGACAGAGAGAGAAAGAGATTTTAGGCCTTTGCATCTTTGACCTCTTTACAGGTATATGTTTAGCACTGAGATGTCTGGTTCTCAGATCATGGCACGTTAGTATACTTTCTTTGCTTAACAAATTGCTTTCCAGAATTTAGGGACTAATTCATACCTTCACCAACAATGTGTTAGTATGCTAGTCTTTCCACATTCCCTTCAGTACTATTTATATCTGCGTAAATTTAATTTTTTTATATTTATTATTCCAAATTTTTACAGGTCAAGGTCATGTTCTTTGATGACAAACTGGACCACAAATTAGATATAATGAATACTTTAATTCCCTTTGCAGTATTCCAAATTTCATCAAAATCAAATACTTATGTTTTTTGTACAATAAACAGAGAGACCAATGTGAAATGTTCATGAGTCAAATTGAAAGAGATACCTTATTTCCTTCAGGGAATAAATTTTGCCAATGTCACTCTTAAATGAGATGCACAAACACATAAATAAAACTCAAAATTATTTGCAAAAATATTGCTTAGGAACATGTGGTTTTGCAGATGTACTACAAAATATACAATAGTTTATTTTGGAGAATAAGGTGTTTTATTTATCATCAAAAACATATCTATTTAGCACTCACATATGAAAAAAGGATATTTTTCTTACTATTTGATGCAATTATTTTAATTTGTTTATTTTTCTATATCCTTTGTTACTGCTTTTACTTCTAAATAAAATTTTATTTGAAGGGTTTCTGGTAATCTTTCTCATATAATATGCTTCAGTGAACATTTTTAACAATTAGTAGTTTTGTGTGTGCATATATTTATTTTTAAAACTCACTATGTGGGATGGAGTGGTTAAATGATGTAGCACAATTGTAGTAACAAAGTGAAAAAAAATCTACATTTGTTTTCTTAATGAGTTTATTTGAAAGAACCACCATGATGTGGTTTGAGTAATGAATAAGTTGCTACATATTTTTCATTAGACTTTGGGGCTAAAGTTTTTTTTAAAGTAAAAATGCTGCTCTCACTTTAACCTGTGTATTTTTTTTGTTTGTTTCTTTCAGCCCAGTTTTTGATAAACCTATGGCTGAAGTGATGAATAACAGAGAAGAAGAAAAAAGAAACTATATAATTCACTCCTGACCATATAACTATTGATTTGGTTCATTGTAAGATCAATAGATTTGTGATATACCCAAGTAGACCACATATACTAGTTTTACTGTGCTGTCATTCATTTATTTGTGTACACACAAAGGTTTAATATAATAATATAAATTTTATACCACTATTACCCCTCAATTTTTTCACGTAATATGTTGAGATAAGTTTTTTTTTTTTGCCTCTTTCATTATTAAGCATACTGTTCTATTGTCACATTACCAATTGCTTGCTGAAAGTCCTCACCTGGTTGACTGTCAGCACCTCAAACTCAGTATATTCAAATCAGAATTCATCATTGTCCCTTAAATGCAGTCTAAGATGAAATTGCATTAGCTTTCTCAGCTGTTCAGTACATCCCCACATCATTCTGGTTCTCGGAATTCTTCTTTTTCTTCATTTTCACCTCAAATGCCACCTTTTAAATGAATCCTTTAAATTCATTTACCTAAAATTATTCTTTCCTTCTCAAACTTTTCTGGATAAGTTGTATCTGGATCTTTCATTTAAAAAAAATCTGTCTTTTGAACTTATGGGGATATTATACTTTGTAGACTAGGGGAAGAAGAAGGGAGAATATAGAAGCCACTTAATTTATTTTTTTATTTTTTTT
>JAQQSZ010003338.1:0-14473 GCA_028646595.1 Phalanger gymnotis
GAAGGAAGGAAGGAAGGAAGGAAGGGAAGAGAAGGAAGGAAGGAAAGAAGGAAGGAAGCTCCTGCCCTCAAGGAGCTAGCAATCTAATAGGATGAGGGAAAGAAACTATAATTTCAAAAATTGAAAATAATTTCTTTCTCCCTTTATTCTCTGTGTCACATTCTTCTACCAACTAATCTCTTGACATTGGTTTTAACTTTCCAGAATCTTCCTCTTCCTGGTTTTCATTTGGGACCATTTCTTCCATTCATAAGCATGGCTTCCATTAAAAGCACTCACCCTCCCCTATACTTCCCTTGCCCTCTCTCCCTAAGATGGCATGATGAGGGGATTTCTGCAGCTAGTAGGCCAGAGGTCTTAAGATAAACGATTTAAGGCTGAAAACAACCCTGGAATACATTAACGCCAATTTCCTCATTTTACAGGTGAGGAAACTGAAGCCCAGAGAGGTTAACTGATTTATCCTGGGGTACACAGCTAGCAAGCAGCTGAGGCAGAATTTGAATCCAGGCCTTCCTGACTCTCAGTCCTGTTCTCTATCCACTATACCATTCTGCCTGAAAGGTGAGATTCCTTTATAAAACTTGCACTTAGAATTTAAATCTACAGCCCTGCCTTGGAAGACTGTGTCTTCTGACCACAATTGTTCAGCTTGGCTCAACGAGAAGAGCCTTCCTTATTGTGGGTGGACACAGTGTCTCATTATCGCTGTTGTTCAGTCATCTCAGTTCTATTTGACTCTTTGTGACCTCATTTAGGGTTTTCTTGGCAAAAATGCTGGAGTGGTTTGCCATTTCCTTCTCCAGCTCATCTTTCAGTTTTTCACTTGTTTTTAAGTCACGTACAACTCTTCTTTGGAGTTTTCTTGGCAAAGGTACTGGAGTATTTTGCCATTTCCTTCTCCAGCTCATTTTACAAATGAGGAAATTGAGGCAGACAGGATGAAGTGACTTGCCCAGGGTCATACAGCTAGTAAGTGTCTGGGATCTGAGGTTTGAATTCATGAAGATGAGTATTTCTGGCACCAGGGCTGGCACTCTATCTACCATCTAGCTGCCCACTATCTCATTATTACAATATGCTTAAAGATTTTATGATATGAAATTTCAAAGTAGGACTTTGGCTGACCGATCCCCTAGAAAGATAGGTGGCATTGATAAGTCAGGTCAGGAAGGGAAGGGTTTCACAGTTCATTGGACTCAAGATATTTTTGTTATCTCAACTCCACCAAAAAGATGAAATTAGGAAGTTACTTCAGGCTGGGGAGATGTCAGAGACTCAAGTTTTGAAGCAGAAAAGGGAAGGTAGACATTTCTGAAAGGAAAAGACAGAACCACACTGAGGGGTGCTTGAGCAATTCATGGGGACATTCTTCAGAATCTCTTCAACAGAACCAAGAATCCTGGTTAGAATAGGAAGTGAGGGTGAATTTCATGGGAGGGTGGAACCGGCCCCAAGGACATTTCTTCAGACCACTCACCTAGACATAAAAATGGATCAAGGAAAAACAAAAACTCCCAGGGCCAGAGCCATAGATTCCCAAGAGAAGGGCAACAAAGAACTGGACCAGATTACTAAAGCTTGGTCTGAGCCCAAAAGTAAATCTTCAGGAGTCAAGGTGTGGAAGTGCTAGTCTCAGCGAGGATTCCTCAGCCAGGGTTGAAGAGAGGATTAGGTCTGGTACTGGGAACAGGAGACTGGATGAGTTGATGTTAAACCTGAATGTGTTCTAGGTACCTAGGGGTACTGTATAGACTTCTAGGTTATTTCGTTTTATGTCATTTAGTTACCCAGTAAAGCTTTTTAAAATTTTTATTGATTTCTGTTGTTTTTAGATCATCTTCATTTCTCAAAAAATTACTCCCTCCTCCCCTTCTCAGAGAGCTAACCCTTATAAGGATCAAATGAAATAATATTTGTAAAGTACTTAACACAGTGCCTGAAACATAGTAGGCACTTAATAAATGCTTATTACCTTGCCTTAAGGAGAAGTAATATTCCATTACATTCACATACCATGATATGTTTATTGTTGTTCAGTGGTGTCTGACTCTTTGTGACTTCATTTGGGGTTTTCTTGGCAAAGACACCAGAGTGGTTTGCCATTTCCTTCTCCAGCTCATTTGACAGATAAGGAAACTGAGGCAAACAGGGTTAATTGACTCGGCCAGGGTCACACAGCTAGTAAGTGTCTGAGGCTGGATTTGAAGTCAGGTCTTCCTTACTCCAGGCCCCTGATATATTTAGCTGATTCCTAATCAATGGGCATCAACATTGTTTCCAGTTCATGGCTATTACAAAAAAAGAGTTTCTATAAATATTTTGGTGTCTATGGGACCTTTGTTTGTATCTTTACCCTCATTGGGGTATGTGGATGGGAGGAAGATCTCTGGGTTACAGAGTATGGACATATTAGTCACTCTCTTAGCATAATTCTAAATTGGTAAAGTTGCTTTAAAAAACACAAACCTTGTCTCAGCTGAACTAGGAAAGGAAAAGAGGGTTTTCCGCACTTAGGCCACTAGAGTCTATGAGAATCCAAGTACCACAAATGTGAAGCATGTTCAGATGGGTGATGGTGAGAGATAGAGATCAGATTTGGGGCAGGAGCCTAATAATGGGGCAGGAAGTAAACTTCAGGTAGACTGAGCAGAATTGAACTTCTCATGGCAGGCATCCTCTCTTCTACCTAAGACATTTCCTTACGTCTGTTGTCCCAAACCCCAGAATATTAGGTCTGGAAGGCATTTTGGAGACCATCTAGTCCAGCCCCCTTATTTTGCAGGTGAGGGAGGCCCAAAAAGCCTACATCCTACCCAAGGTTCACATACGTAGCAAGTAGCAGAACTAGGACGAGGACCCTCTGGTTCCAAATCCAGGACTCTTTAAATTACACCATGCTTGGGCCACGAGCTATACCTAATTCAACGTCTAGCCCACCACTGGAAATGAGTCAGAGGCCCCTCGCTTTCTCTTTGGCCCAACTGGGAAATGCCTCTCTAAGCAAAAAGCATACAAAGGCCACTAATGTACCAGACAGAATACCTTATCATGCAGGACTTTAAAGACTTATTTACTCAACCCAAAGTATTTATGAACAGTAAATAATGAGGAAGCAAAACAAGCAAACACTCAAAATCAAAACCCAAAGTAAACAGCCTTCTTCACTAAAATCAATAAGATAAACCGAGTTAAAAATAAATAGCTCTCAGGAAGATCAGCCTAGCAGTCAATACGCTGCCCTTGCTATCTTAAGATGAGCTGATATCTCAGCATCCAAAGGGGATGCTCTGAAAGGCAGTTTCCAGGGGCAGGACGGGCCTTATGTGTAGTCAGCATAGGCAGCCACCTACGAGATCTGATTAGAGAAGTACTAAAACATGTTTGATCCCAAATATCTTCTCCATCAGCCAGCCACCGTTTACCCCAAGCCACTATTATCACCTATTTACCCGCTCCTTTGAGAAGGACAAACAACAACCAGGGATACGAAGATAAATATGATGCAGACCTTAGTCCAAAAGGATATTGCAGCCTAGTGCTAAGATTAAGACAGAAGTACAGCAGCTACGGTACAAGACATAATATAGCAAGTGCCATAGGAGTGGAACAAAGGGAGCCCAGAAGAGTGCAACATAAGGCCTACTCAACATTTATTAAGCACTAACTGTATGCAAGGCATGAGCAACTTATATGGGAGGATAACACTGTGATATAACATGTACACAGGTAAATAAATAGGAGGTCATTTGAGGAAGAAGAAAACATTAACATTTAAGGGGATCAAGAAAGGCTTCCAATAGGAAGTGAATCAACTCAATTGAACAAACTTCTGTCAAGTGGCTACTATGTACAAGACTATGTAAGGTATTGTAGTTAGGTGACAAAGTAGATAGAGCGCAGGGCCTGGAGTCAGAAAGACTCATCTTCCTGAGTTCAAATCTGGCCTCAAACAGTTACTAGCTGTGAGACCTTGGGCAAATCACTTAACCCTGTTTGCTGGGGTTAGGTAATAGTCCAGATTTTATTCAGATTTATTGATTTCATTTATTTATTTGTTTGTTTGTTAGAGAGCCATTAAAGATTTTCAAGCAGAGAAATAACATGACCGTGGCTGTATTTTAAATTTACTCTAGCAGTGGTATTCAGAATGAAGATGAAAGTGAAAGCAAGGTTACCAGTTAGGAGGCCATTACAATCCAGGGGTTATGTAATAAGGAATGAACTAGGGTAGAGGTGTGGATGTGGAAAGGAAATGGATGCAAGAGAAGTTTTAGAGGCAGTCTTAACAAGATTTGGCAATGATTGGATCATTGTGTGTTGTGAGGTGGAGGTTTGGGGAGTCAAAGATGACTCTAAAGTTTCAGATCTGAATAACTAGGAGAGAGTATTGTCATTCACAGAGATATGGACATCAGACAGGAAAGCAAGTTTTGGGGAAATCGTGCATTTAGTTTTGGATATATTGCTTTTGACATGCTACTGGGACAATTAGCATCTAGCAGGGTAGATATAAGAGTGGAATTTAGAGAGAGGTCAAGGCTAGGGATATAGACTTGGAAGTCATTCGTATAGTGGCTATATTCATTTGGAGTATATAAGGCCTCTGAAGGTATAGAGAGGGAAGAGAAGGGGACCCAGAATAACTGTAAAGAACTACCCCAAACAAAAATGGGAAGTATTTGGAGCTGAACCCCAAATCACTGTAATTAAGTGATTTCCTAACTCCACAAAGGCCAAGACTTCCAATAGGTAGGGGTCTGACCTGCAAGATACTCAGTGTCCCTAAGACTCTCTTGGACTAGACACGGACAAAAATCTACCTTCCCCTCTAATTAGAATGAGGGTTTAGTTTCCAAGAAGAACTTTTCTAGGTAGATAAGAGAAATGTAGAACAAAACAAGATAATGCAAAAACATTTGCACATTTACTGATATAAAAATCTTATCTGGAGTTAATTCTAATCTAGCTATAGCTGCTGGCAAAGCTTCTAAAGAGCCACCAGTAAGAAAATAAACACTTTATAATGTACTTTACTACGAGTCAACAAGCATTTATTACACACTGCCAGGTACCATATTAAGGACTGAGAAGATAAATCCAAGAAGACAGATAACTTCAGCCCCCAAGGAGCTTATGTTCTCATAGGGAAAGACAACATACAGAAGGAAGCTGCAGGAGAGGGAGGAGATGGTACCAGGTTGGTGGCATGATAGAGAATGTTAAGAGACTCTGGAATGGAACCAATGGAAGCATGAAGGTATGACTGGCCAGGGCATTTTTCTTAAAATGGAGGTCTGGGAGGAACCAGCCAATCAGAGTAAGAGGGCATGGGACAACATATGTGAGAAGTCCAGGGGTAGGTGAACTTCCAGAGTGAGTGAGGAGGCATGGTAGAGAAAGTCCAGAGAGTCAACAGTACAATCTAGTGAGGAATAACCAGAGCTAGGAAAAGAACTCAAAAGACCTCTTCATTTTACAGATGAAGAAACTAAGGCACAGGAAGCAAAAATGTCTAATCCAAAGTCAAACAGCAAGTAAGTTACAGAGAAAGGATTTGAACCCAGGTCTCTTGACCCTAAACACTATACAATGCAATTATTTTGGCCTTTGATGTGAGGTTTGAATGTGATGCTCAGGAAATAGCTAATAGTTAAAGGGTCCAAATTTTCAGTGCAGAAATTATTTATCATTTGTTTGATGCTTTTATGAAAAATAGGCAAGACTGTGAGAAACAGAAGCCAAAAGATTTTAAGCAATACCAGTATTTCCTTGTAAAATGGAAACACTCCTCCGGTTTATTTGCAGTTCACAAGATCCAACAGTGATGGGTATACTTGTTGAAGCAGGTCAAGTGAAACAAGGTGTACCCATGTGTGTACCTAGTAAAAATTTTATTGAGATTGGAATAGTTACAAGTATTGAAGTAAATATAAGCAAGTGGATATTGCAAAAAAAAAAAAACAACCTAGTCCTTGAGAATCTCCCAAAATGTATGGAAGGTATTTTGGAATATGGAAGATACAGACATTCTAGTTAGCAAGATCAATCAACAGTTCGCTGATGCATTGAAGAATTGGCTCAAAGATGAAATGCACAAGGATGACTGGCAACTTCAGATAGAGATAAAGAGAGCATTTGAAACCATCAGCATATTCTGCTTGTGAGATTCCAATTTTTTTGTCAATTAGAAATAGTGATTACTTTCACCTATTGTAATATGAATTTGCAGTGAGGCTTTAAGATTAGAATTATAAGTCAAATGTTTCAGAATTTGTATGTTCTATGCATTTAATGGACAAAATTAAATACACTGCCTTAGTGCCTGAAAATTTGGGATATTTCCCTCCTCCCCAAAATTCCCCTGAGATACTGTGATATCTTACACTAGCAATTAAAGGGGTGATGAGACTAGAGTATATACCACGAACTCTGCTAGTGTGGTAAAGGAGAAACTAACCTACTTGAATATTAACAAAAAGTATGTTTTTGAGTCAAGAGAGCCAAAAAGGGATGTTATTAGAACAATTAAAACATAAAAGGTCTTATTTTAAATACATCTATAGCTTAAACACAAAACAAAATAAAGCCCATAGATATTTACAAGTCTGAAGCTACTACCTGATTGTTATAGTAATTTAAGAACTGCCATGTACTCTGCAGCTTCCTCTGTGTATATGGCTATATTATTTCCACAAAATTTAAATTTAAACCTAATTCTTGCTATATTCGGACTTATATCTAAGGTGTGTTACTAAGATCATGCTTAGGAACAATTTTTGGGAGTTACCATATTCCTATCTAATAGCAACACACTGATACTGACAAATTCAAGGGCATATAAATTAGTGTTATGAGATGAAGGACCCAAATCTTTGAGTGTTTAAGAGAAATTGTAGCAAAGACTCTATATTCTTTGTCCTTCCTTTCTCTGACTGGATTTAAATCAAGGAGAAAAGCTTCATCATCTAGTTTGTGCTCAGGCCCTGCCTGGCTCACAGTTCATACAGAGAACCTATTTCTTGGATTAAGAAACTTCATTGTGAGATTCGAGATATCATGGCCTGGAAAGTTTCCTTAGCTTCTCTGGGGTTTGAAATCCATGACTTTGTTGGGAAGTACGAGCTATTGAAGGCAGGTGAATTGGACTTGGATATGGGGTATGAAGATGCAATTCTATTTCAATTCTTGCTGTGCATTCATCTATACATTATTTAATTAGTTCTGAATTGGTAAGAATTTTGTTTTTCTGGAACAACATTCTGGCTTCATTTATAATGTACTGCTTTTCTCTGATGGTGTCCTCCACCTGGCCTGATGCTGCATGCCATCTCCTTACAAACCAGAAAGTCCTGTGGTACGGGCTGAGAAGTTTTTATCATGTTGCTGTTGTCATACTGTTTCCATCATACTTTCTCCCACCCTCCTTCCACCCACAGTGCTGGGGATGAGAAGAGCGAGTATCTAGAACCCCATGAAGCCAGTTTGGACAGATCAGACAAAGTGGGGTCTGGCCCTGAAGGCCAGCTATGCTGCTCTTGAGTTTTGTATCTGAGAGTCGGATTTTCTATTCATCTCTGGTCATTGTATCAGGAATGCTTGAAAGTCCTCTAGTTCATTGAATATCTATTTTTTTTCCTGTACTCAGTTTTGCTGTGTAGGTGATACTTGATTGTAATTCTAGCTCCTTTGTGCTTTGGAATATCACATTCTAAGCCTTCTGATCCTTTGACGTGGAAGCTGCTATTCTTGTGTTATCTTGGCTGTGGTTCTGTGATGTTTGACTTGTTTCTTTCTGGCTGTTTATAATATTTCCTCCTTGACCTGAGAGCTCTGGAATTTGGCTATAACATTCCTGGGAGTTTTCATTTTGGGATTTCTTTTGAGAGATGATTGATGGATTGTTTCAGCTCCTATTTTATTCTCTAGTTCTAGAATATCAGGGCAGTTTTCCTTGATAATTTCTTGAAATATGATGTCTAGGCTCTTTTTTTCAGGTAGTCCAATAATTCTTACATTATTTCTCCTGTATCTATTTTCCAGGTCAGTTGTTTTTCCAGTGGCATACTTCACATTTTCTTCTACTTTTTCATTCTTTTGATTTTCTTTGATTGTTTCTTGACGTTTCATGGAGTCATTAGCTTCTATTTGCCCAATTCTAGTTTTTAAGGAATTATTTTCTTCAGTCAGCTTTTGTACCTCCTTTTCCCATTTGGACAAGTCTGCTTTTTAAGGAGTTCTTTTCTCCAGTAGACTTTTGTGTCTCTTTTACTATTTGACCAATTCTATTTTTAAGGCGTTATTTTTTTCAGCATTTTTTTGTGCTTTCTTTACCAAGTTATTGATTTTTTTCATGATTTTCTTATATCACTCTCATTCCTTTTCCCAATTTTTTCTCTATCTCTCTTATTTGATTTTGAAAATCCTTTTTGAGTTCTTCCAGGAATTATTTTTGGACCTGAGAACAATTTACATTTTTCTTTGAGGCTTTGGATATAGCAGTTTTGACTTTGTTGTCTTCTTCTGAATTTGTGTTCTGATGTTCCTTGTTACTACGGCAACTGGTTAGGTTCTTTTTTGTTTGTTCATTTTTCCAGCCTAGTTCTTGACTTTTAACTTTATGTTAAAGTTGCTCATCTGTAAAATGAGCTGGAGGGTTAGGGTGAAGGGGACATTGTCTCAAGCTTCAGGTTTTTGTCTTTTGGTGGGTTTTGGTTTTGTTTTGTTTTGTTTTTTGCAGTTGTTTTCAGAGTTAGTTCCAAGGACCTGTAAGTTTTCAGTTCTTTCAAGGTAGTATGATCTAAGGAATGGTGTATTTGCTACTCTCCTGGCCTGTGCTCTGGTCTGTGAATGACCACAAGTATTATTTTTTCCCTGGAGCTGTGACCAGGATCCCTGTTGTCCTGCAACCACAAGCTCTGGTGTGCTAGTGCTCCTTCTCACCCACAGATTGCAACCCAGGACTGCAACTTGGATCTACATATGGGCAATGTAACAGAGTCCTGCACCCAGTGCCAGCAAAGGGACCCCTGACTAGTTTCTAACCTCCTTAACATCTGTAGGTTGAGAGCTCCAGGAGGCACCACTGCTGATTCAGTTGCCCCCAAGACATGCTGCTGGATTTCCAAAAGGCTACCTGCATGGGATTGCACTCCGTTCTTGCCTCAGTGCAACAGACCTCTCCTGCCAACCTTCTGGGTTGGCTTGGGCTGGAAAATTGTTCCACTCCATCCTTTTGTGAATTCTGCTGTTGAGGGGGAAAAACCCAGGGATTCAGGGATCCCAAAACTAAAGTTCCCAGCACTAGAGTTACTGGTTAAGGGGGAGTGCCCCTCAAGGACCTGAGTACTGGAGAGGGTCGGGGCCGTCCAGAATGAATTCACAATCTCAAGCATTCTTTAAGTCAGGTTGGCAAAGATTTATTACACTTTACAGCGGACAAGAGTTGTTAGGGAACCTGCAACCTTATCGGGGTACAGAGAGAGCTTTTATACAAGATTTATGGGTGAAACACGTGAATTAGGTGTTTTGGGGTGGGATTGAGGAGTGGTTAAGGGGTGGTCAGTTCTTAAAGGAGCATGTACTTTTTGTATGTACTGCATAGGCATATTACCCAGAGTGTAGGTGTGGTTTTGACTGTGAAATGTCACTAAGTTAACTATCAGCCAGGGCTGACTGGGTGTATCTAAGTGGCTTTCATCAAATGTCTTGTTAGATAAAATAAATGTAAGTGAGTATACATAGGATACATTTCAGTAAGGTCAGTAAGTAGTGAATATTGTCATGACCCAGTGCACAGCCAATTATCAGTTCACAGGGAGTAGATAGGCACATCTGCCTACAGTATCAGGAGGACAGATAAGTATTTTGTTAGGGCATGCTGCCCTGCTTTGCTAGAGAGAAACTACTAGGGCCAATGTTTTGAAGCTAGGGAGAGATGTGATTTTAGAACTGGATGTGGTTTTGGAATTGGGGTTCAGGCACAGGCACACAAGCAGGAGCTGTTAGAATTAGGGTCTAAGCACAAGCACCCCACCATTCACCCCTTAAATAGATGGGACCCAAAATAATTTGGGGTAAAGGATGAAGGTCTCAGCTTCTGGAACTGCTTCATGCTGAGAGAGGACATAGGCTGTCCCTCCCTGCCAAGGGCCCTTGACTGGCAGGTTCCTTAAGAACTCTTGCCTGCTGTAAAGTGTAATAAATCTTTGCCAACTTGACTTCAAGAATGCTTGAGATCGTGAATTCATTCCGTATGGCCCCAACCCTCTCCAGTACTTGGGTCCTTGAGGGGCACTCCCCCTCACCTGGGAACTCCAGCCCTGGGAACTTTAGTTTTGGGATCCCTGAATCCCTGGGTTTTTCCCCCTCAACACTGCCACCTTGGAATTAATTTTGGGGTGTTATTTAAAGTTGTTTGGAGGGCAATTTTGGAGAATTCAGGTGAGTCCGTGCCTTTTCTCCATCATCTTGGCTCCACCCTTTGTCTTGGATTTTTTTTGATGTAAAAAATACTTCTTTATTTATGCATATTCTTTCCTCAGTGATTTTCCAGCATTCTGCTTTTGCCTACAGGAATCTTTTTTAAAAGAAAATTAGGTATTATAATATTTCTGTATTGCCTTTGTGTGAAACAATGATAAGGCATGGCTTGTACAATCCACAGAAGTCAACATAAATGGTAATCATTACTTTTTTTTTTGTTCATTTAGTCATGTTCAACTCCTTGTGACCCCATTTGGGGTTTTCTTAGCAGAGATATTAGAATGGTTTACCATTTCCTTCTCCAGCTCATTTTATAAATGGGGAAACTGAGGCAAACAGGATTAAGTGGCTTGCCCAGGGTCACGAGGCTAGCAAATGTCTGAGGCCAGATTTGAACTCAGGAAAATAAATCTTTTAGACTTCTGGCCCAGCATTCTAGCCACTGCACCACCTAGTTGCCCTTAGTAAAAACTTGGAAGTTCAAAAGAGGGGAATGTTTGGAAGAGAAAAAATGAGTTCATGTATGGACATACTGAAATTAAGGCAGCTAAGTGACACGGTGGATAGAGTGCTGGGCCTGAAGTCAGGAAAACCTAAGTTCAAATCCAGCCTCAAATACTTAGTGGCTGTGTGACTTTGGGCAAGCCACTTAACCCTGTTTGCCTCAGTTTCCTTATCTGTAGAAGGAAATGGCAAACCACTCCAGTCTCTTTGCCAAAAAAAAAAAAAAACCTCAAATTAGGTCATGAAGAGTCAGACACGACTGAAACAAATGTTGAACTTAAGATGCATATGGGACATCCAGTTCAAGATGTCCAACAGACAGCTCATGAGACAATACTGGAAGTCAGGGGAAAGGTTACAGTTGGATAAGCAGATCTGAGAATCATTTATATAGAGAGGTGATAATTGATTCCATGCGAGCTTATGAGAGAAGCAGGCCCTTAGGACAGAATCTTAGGGGCACAAATGCTGATCAGGAATGACCTGAAAGACCCAGCAAGGGAGACTGAGGAGTGGTCAGTCCGGTAGCAAAAGAAGCAGAAGAGAGGGTATCTGAGAGAAGAGGGTGATCAACAGTGGCCAAGGCTACAGAGAAATCAAAAAGGATGAAAATTGATAAAAAGCCATTAGAGTTGACAAAAGATCGATCGCTAGCAACTTTGGAGACAGATGCTGGAGGCAAATAATGAGCTCAGAAGTCAAATTGCAAAGGGTTTAGAATTAAGTGAGAAAAGTGGAGATACAGATTGCAAATGGCTTCCTCAAGGAGTTTAGCCCAAAAAGGGAGGAAAGATGTTGGTTAACTGCTAACAGGGAATGGCAAAATTAAGTGAGAGCTTTTTTTAAAATATATATATATATATTTATTTATTTTTAGTTTGCAACATTCACTTCCCTGAGATTTATGAGTTCCAAATTTTCTCTCCACCTCTCCCCTCCCCCCATCCCAAGACAACGTGTAATTTGACATAGGCTCTACACATATACTCATATTAAACCTATTTTCACATTAGTCATATCATAAAGAAGAATTAGAGCCAATGGTAGAAACCATGAGAAAGAAGAAACCAAAAAGAGAGAGAGCAAATAACATGCTTTAATCTGCATTCTAACTGCACAGTTCTTTCTCTGGATGTGGATAGCATTTTCCATCATGAGTCTTTTGCAATTGTCTCAGATCCTTGCATTGCTAAGAGCGAACTGTCAAAGTTAGTCATCGTACAATGTGGCTGTTACTGTGTGCAATGTTCTCCTGGTTCTGCTCTAAGTGAGAGCTTTTTAAGGAGAAGGGAGACATAGCCATTTCAGTAAGCAGCAAGGAAGCAGCCAATAGATAAAGACAGAAAATTAGGGTGGAGGAAAGGCAATCTACTGGAGAAGAGGGGAAAAGAGGGGATCAAGGGTTTATATAGAAGGGTTTGCCTTGACGAGGAGAACAGTCACCTCTTTCTTCATGAAAAACAAGGATGAAGAAAAAGCTAGTAGAGAAGACATCTGAGTGATGTGAGATAAGGTGGGGGAGCAGCGATAGAAGAGCCAGCTCTCATCAAGTGGCTTCAGTTTTTTCACTGAAGTATGAGGTGAGGTTCTCAGATAAGAGGATGGGGGAAAGGGGTGCATGGGAGGTTTGAGGAGGGATGAAAAAGCTTTAGCTGCTAACCATGCTGAGTAGGATAGTGAGTCAATTACAGAGGTGTAAAAGGATTACCTTGCAGCAGTGAGGGCCCAGTTGAGATTATGTCACATAAATTTTTAGCAGACTCAGTCACAGCACAGTTTGGGGATTTTCTCCAGCTCTGTTCAACAGTGCACAAACCTGCATGAAGGCAGTGGATTATGGAAATAATCCAAGGTTGGGGAATGAGTGGTGATAAGGAACAAAAGATTCAAGTGGAGAAGATAGTGTAAAGTTGAATTGGTTCACTGAGAAATCAAGCTAAGGAAGGAAGGAGAGCCCAGGCATTGCAGGGATGATGGCCTGGGAAAGAACTGAGTGGTGAAGGGACTGGAAGGAACAGTGAAAGTGAAGAACAGGGTTCAGAATGATAAGGCAGAAGAAAAGGTAGAATGAGAAAAGATTATGATCAGATAAATGAATTTCAGGTTTCATGAATACAGAAATAGAACACTTGTGGATGATGGCAAGATCAAAGGTACGACCAACCCTATACGCAGCTGAAGAGGAGTTGAGGATTGGGTCATGGGAAAATAAGTAAAACTGAGGAAGTGTGGAGTTAGGGCATTTGAAAGAGAATCAACATATATACATGTGTGTATACATATGCATACAAATATATGTATATGTGTCTGCACATATACATGTATGTATGTATGTATACATATGTATATGTCCCCTAGTATAACAGCGAAAGTTGGTTTGGAGAGAAAGAGTCTGAGTCAGGCACTGAGCTCATTGAAGAAGGAAGGAGAGTGTTTTGTGGGGGTAGGTATATAACAGCTACCAGATTCTTTATAATTACATATTGAATGAATGAAGGAAGGAGAAACTACTGAGTAACAATGACAGAGGGAAAGCCTGGAAGTTGCAATGAGAAACAAGGAGTTTTCCAACTCTCTCACCACAAAAATGGAGTCAAGGGGCATTACCAATCAATCAGTAAACATATATTAAGTGCCTACTATGTTCAGCAATTCTGAACCCCTAGATGTCATTGTACAATCACCAGGATGAGTAAGAATAGGATAGAGTGGGGAGTATGCTAACCATTGAGGAATGAGTACAAGCAAAGAATCCGGGCTGTCCTCCATCCCTGGAACTGACTCCTTCACCTGTCTCCTGGCTTCCTTGTGGTCAAAGCTAAAATCACACCTCTTTTGGAAAGCCTTTCCCAATCCATTAATGCTAGTCTTTCCTCTAAACTCTCCAATTTATCCTGTCTATATCTTGCTCGTACCTAATTGTTTGTGTATCATCTCCTCCATTAACCTTAGAGATCCTTGAGAGTAGGCACTGGTTTTTTGTTGGGTTTTGTTTTGTTTTGTTTTGTTTGCCTTTCTTCTTATCCCCTAGCTTGGCATTGTTTCTCACACATAGTAGGTACTTAGTAAGTTGGCTGATATTTTCCATATGGGGAAAATGAGGCAGAGATAAATAAATAGAGGACTGTGGGGCAAGTTAAGTGACTAAGGTCACACAGCTAGTGTGTAAGGCACAATTAGGAAGACCTTGGAAGTCCATCACTCCATTCCACACCCCCCCCACAACAGCTCACAAGAGTTTTCTTCCTCCTTCCTCCCCCTCCCACATCCTGGAATCTAAGAAGATGAAATGCAAAATAAATAAATAAATAAATTTATTTATCCCTTTCACTTATTTTTTTTTAACCTTCAAAAATGTTTTGTCATAAGGGATGGCTCTCCAGAATGGGAAGCTGGAGAGATTAGAGGTTGGTGTCAAAACATAAAATATCCATAAACATTTATTTTTTAAAAAGAAATAGATGGGTGAGAAACTTTTAAAAAA
>JAQQSZ010003339.1:0-14473 GCA_028646595.1 Phalanger gymnotis
ACCTCTCTTTACCTCATACCACCTTGGAAGAAATGAAAATTTACAGATCCCCCAGAAGTAGCTCTGAAAACAGCAGCACAAAAAACTTGAAATTTGGGACAGTGCCTCTTCCACCCTGGAAAGCAAAGGCCAATTTCAACATAAAATTCAAAGTCAAGAAAGTGGCTGGGAAAAGGAGCAAACAACAACAGAAAAAGAACCTGACCACAGACAGTTAGTATGGTGACTAAAAAGATCAAGATACAAACCCAGAAGAAGACAACAAAATCAAAGCAACTGAATGCAAAGTCTCAAAAACAAATGATAATTGGTCACAGGGCCAAAAAATTCCTAGAAGAGCTCAAGAAGGATGTTAAAATTCATATGAGAGGTGGAGGAAAGATTGAGAAAAAGAAATGAGAGTGATGCAAGAAAATCATGAAAAAAAGAGTCAGAATCTTGGTAAAAGAGGCACAAAAATGCACTGAAGAGAAATCTTTAAAAAATGAAAATTATATGCCAATTAATCTAACAACCGAGGTGAAATGGATGAACATTTACAAAAATACAAATTGCTCAGATTAACAGAAGAAACAAAATACCTAAATAACCAGATTTTAGGGGGAAAAAAGAACAAACTATCAATGAGCTTTCTAAGACAAAAATCACTGGGACCAGATGGAATCACAAGTGAATTCTACCAAACATTTAAAGAACAATTAATTCCAATACTATATAAACTATTTGGAAAAGTAGGTAGAGTCGTATGAAATTCTTTTTGCCACACAAATATAGTGCTGATACCTAAACCAGGAAGAGCAAAAACAAAGAAAGAAAACTATAGATCAATTTCCCTCATGAATACTGATGCAAAATTTTTTAAATAAAATACTAGCAAGGACATTACAGCAATATATCACATAGATCCTACATGATGACTAAGTGGGATTTATGCCAGGAATGCAGAGTTGATTCAATATTAGGAAAATTATTAGCATAATTGGCCATATCAATAACAAAACCAACAAAAATAATACGATTATCTCAACAGATGCAGAGAAAGCTTTTGACAAAATACAACAGCCATTCCTACAAAAAAAAAAATACTAGAACACACGAGAATAAGTGGAGCTTTCCTGAAAATGATAACTAGTACCTATCTAAAAACATTAGCAAGCCATATCTGTAATGGGGATAAGTTAGAAGCCTTCCCAATAAGATCAGGGATGAAGCAAGGATGTCCATTGTCACCACTATTATTCAATACTGTACTAAAAATGCTAGCTACGGAAATAAGAAAAGAAAAAAAAATTGAGAGCATTAGAATAGCCAATGAGGAAACAAAATTATCGTTCTTTGCAGATGATATGTTATATTCAGAGAATTCTGAGAATCAACTAAAAAGCTAGTTGAAATAATTAACAACTTCAGCAAATTTGAAGGATATAAAATAAACACATAAATCATCGGCATTTCTATATGTTACCAACAATGTCCAGCAGGAAAAGATAGAAAGAGAAATTCCATTTAAAATACTGAAGACAATTTAAAATACTGGGAGTCTACCTGCCAAGACAAACCCAGGAACTATATAAACACAATTACAAAACACTTTTCACACAAATAAAGTCAGATCTAAACTACTGGAAAAAATATTAATTGCTCATGGGTAGGACAAGCTAATATAATAAAAATGACAATTCTACCTAAATTAATTTACTTACTCAGTAACATATCAACTAAACTAGCAAAAAAGTATTTTATATAGCTAGAAAAAATAATAATAAAATTTATGTAGAAGAACAAAAATATCAAGGGAAGCAATGAAAAAATGTGAAGGAAGGTGGGCTAGCACCATCAAACCTCAAACTATGTTACAAAATGGTAACCATCAAAACATTCTCATACTGGCTAAGAAATAGAGTGGTGGATCAGTGGAATAGATTAGGTACACAATACACAGTAGTAAATGACCACAGTATGATAAGAACAAAGATACTTGTTTTGGGGACAAGAACTCAATACATGAAAAAAACTGCTGGGAAAACTGGAAAGCAGTTTGACAGAAACTAGGTATAGATCAATATCTCACACTATTTACCAAGATAAGGTCAAAATGAAGACATGATTTAGACATGAATGATAATACCATAAACCAATTAGGGGAGAAAGGAATATTTTACCTATTAGAACTATAGATAAAGGAAGAATTTATGACTAAACAATAGCTAGAGAATATTACAGGATGTAAAATGAATAATTTTAATTATATTAAATTGAAAAGGTTTTGCACACACCAAAAAAAAAACCCAACTAATACAGCCAAGATTAGAAGGAAAGCAGAAAACTGGGGTGTGGAGGGAGGGAAAAAGGGAAATAATAGCAAGTTTATCTGAAATAGGCCCCATTTCTCAAATTAATAGAGAACTGAGTCAAATTTCTAAGAATACAAGTCATTCCCCAACTGACAAATGGTCAAAGGATATGAACAGGCAGTTTCCAGATGAAGAAATTAAAGCTATCTATAGTCATATGAAAAAAATGCTCTAAATATCGATAGAGAAATGCAAATTAAAACAACTTTTAGATACCACCTCACACCTATCAAATTGGTTGATATGACAAAAAAGGAAAATGATAAATGTTGGAGGGGATGTGAAAAAATTGGAACACTAATGCACTGTTGGTGGAGTTATGAACTGATCTAACCATTCTGGAGAGCAATTTGAAATTATGCTCAAATTGCTACAGAAATGGGTATACCCTTTGACCCAGCAATACCACTACTAGGTCTGTATCCCGAAAATATTTTTAAAAAGGGGGGAGGGGGAATTACCTATATGTACAAAAATATATACAGCAGTTCTTTTTGTGTTGGCAAAGAATTGGAAATTGAGGAGATGTCTATCAATTGGGGAATTGTTGAGCATGTTGTGGTATATGAATGTAATAGAATACTATTGCGCTATAAGAAAGTATGAGCAGGATGCATTCAGAAAAAATATGGAAAGACTTAAATGAACTGATACAGAGTGAAGGGAGCAGAGCCAAGAGAACACTGTACACAGTAACAGCAATAATGTATGATGATCAACCATGAATGATCTGGCCATTCTTAGCAGTACAATTACTTAAGACAATTACAAAAGATCGTGATGAAAAATGCTGTCCACTTGCAGAGAAAAAAACTGATGGAGTCTTAATGCAGATTTAAGCATACTTTTTTTTACTTTACTTTGGGGGGGGGGGTTTGGTCTGTGTTTTCTTTTGCAGCATCGCTAATATGGAAACATGTTTTGCATGACTGTACATGTATAATCTATACCTAATTGCTTGCTGTCTTAGGTAGGGGAGAGGAGAAGGAAGAAAAGAAAAAAATGGAATTCAATTTTTTTTCAAAAACTAAAGTTAAAAATTATTTTTACATGTAATTTGAAAAACTACATAAAATTTTTCACAGAAAAATAATTCTAATTATATTCAATCCTACAGAGGTTATAGAAAATAGGTACCTCCATTCATTGTTGGTAGAATTTCAAACTTCTTAAAACCTCTTTGGACAGAAATCTAGCTATGTAGAAATAGGCAACTAGGTGATACAGTGGATAGAGTGGAAGACCTAAAGTTAGTAAAACCTGAGTGCAAATCTGGCCTCCTATACTTACTAGTTTGTGTGACCATGAGCAAGTCACTTAAACTCAATCAACTTGGTTTCCTCAAACATAAAATGGGGACGATAACAGCACTCACCTTTGGATAGTGCAGCACTTCTTAAATTGTGAGTCGCAACCCCATATGGAATCACGTAACTGAATGTGGGGGTAGAGAAAAATTTGGCAACAGTAAAAGGTTTCTGAACACACAACAACCAAAAATTAATTCAAAATCAAATGCATAATGAATCTGAGGTGTTTCGGATAGTGTTTGCCCATGTTGCATCACACAACTACACAACTTCACTGCGACCTTGGTTCCGAGCACATAACATATGCACTTTGCACTACACATGCCATCACACCATGCAATGCCAACAAATGCTGCTAGAAATACCTCGGCTCATATTCGAGACTATTGTATACTATGAATTACAGTGTTTTTACTGTATGTACTGAGTGAGTCACTTAACCTCTGTTTGTTTCCTTAACTGTCAAATGGACATAATAATAGCCCCTACTTCACCTAACACAGATGAGAAAGCATTTGTACAATACTTGGCACCTAGGAAGTATTTAATAAATTACCCTTTCCTTCCTTCCTTCCTTTTTTCCTTTCTTCCTTGTGTGTAGGTACCCTTTCCAAGAGGAAATCCCCACCTTGCAGAGTAGATCCCAGGTTAAAAGCCCCTAGTATTTGGGAATATGCATGGATGCATCCTAGTAGTCAGCCCATAATCACGTGTTAAGCTTCTCCTAGGTGTACTAATCACATTACAAATATCTCATTTGATCCTCACAACAAATGGAAGTAGATGCTATTATTGTCTCCATTTTACAGTTGAGGAAACTGAGGCAAACATCACAGGCAGCTAGAGCATGAAGGTTTCTTTATTTCACTTATAAGAGAAGTGGCCCCTAGCATCAACCTCACTCAAAAAAGTCCCTACCAAGACAGATTCCTGCCTCCACAGACTTGGTGATTTTCCCACAACATGCGGTGCATAACAGCCACCATTATTAATACTGTCTCTGTTGAGAAGGAAGGGAGACAAAGGAAAGTCAATATTAGCCAGAACCAGAACCAGAACCAGGATTATCAACATGTATCCTTGTTCTGTAATGAACAAATGTATCCTCAAAGTTAAGAAAACCTGTTCTTTTATGTCTTGTTCGTTCCAAGTCACTAATTTGTGTCATAGGGTAGCATTTATAAAACATTTTAAGGTTTACAAAGTGCTTTACAAACATTATCTCATTTTATCCTCACAATAACCTTAAAAGATAGGTACTATTACTATTCCTATTTAAAAGATAAGAAAACTGAGTCAGAAACATGTTAAGTGACTTGCCTAGGGTCACAGAGCTAGTAAGTGTCTGAGTCTACATTTGAACTCAGGTCTTCTTGGCTCCAGATCCAGTACTCTATCCATTATGTCATCTAACTTAAGATAGCTTCCTAAGCCTCTTAGCTTCTCTTTTTGTGATCCTTAGCTTTTCTCATCAGCTTTGACCCATTCTGTTAGTGAATTCTCCAATTCCCTGTATATCTCTGTACATGCACACTCAGCCTTTTTCAACAATGACCCCCTTTACCTCCTCATATGAATTGTTTAACTTTGTGTCTTCAGAAAAAGTCCTAAATCATCTTGGCTTATATCCCCAATAGGGCTATCTAGGAATTTCTACCTATCCTTTCTCTGAGTCTTGAAAAAAAAATGTAAAATATGCAAGTAATAGAATATTATTATGCCATTAGAAATAGCAAATATGAAGAATGCAGAAAACCATGGGTTACGAATTGAAACAAAGTAAAATAATTGCAATCAAAAGAATATATACACATGGCCCATGATAACAGACATAAGAAATCACTAGAAGTAAAGAGAAGTCTGAATAACTGAAAGAACCATGATGGTCCCACAGAAGAAAAGGTGAAGCACACAATGTTCCTTCTCATGATGAAGTATGGACCATTGTAAACAATACCATCGTGGCTACAATATTGTAATGTTTTGACTTGATTTTTTTTCTTTGTTACAAGGAAGTGTTCAATTTGGAAAGGAGGTAAGAAGGGTTATTTCCAGAAAAGGCTGTGGTGTTATATCAGTAGGGCAAGACTCATGACCTCGAAGATGACCATGAACATGCCTGAATGGTTCAGAATCACAAAGTATGAAAAACTCTCTCTGTAGAAGGCAGAGGAAGTATAATACTTATTTAGACCCCAGAGGATCAAATCCAAGAACCAATACCCCCAATTTGATACAGAAGCAATTCAGTAAGCCCACCTCACTGTAGTAACAAGGAAATTATAACACAATATTATAGCAAGGAACCAAGTCATCCTATGACCTTCTCCACTGCTAGGGCCTTCTGTAAACAATCACTCACTAATCCTAACTCTCCACTCAGCACTTTCTTCTGCAGCATTTAGGACACTAGTTTTCTCAATGTCTGCTGTTCAGCGCCCTCTTGATGTCTACTGCCTCAATGTCTTCCTCTCAGTTCTGCTGCTCTCGCTCCTGCTCTCTCAGTTCTGATTCTCCTTCAGTTCTGCTCCCCTTCAATTCTGGGCTTTCCTTTTACACAGTCCTAGCAGGCAACCTATTTGGCTAGAACTCAGGTCTCTGATTGGCTGAATTCATGATTGACTAGAACTCAGTGCACATACCACTGCCTCTGGTCTTAGCAACTCCCCTTAGGGTCCTGAGGGCTTCACGCCCACATGGGTTTAGTACCTAGTAAGTAGGCCTACTTACAAAGATATAATGCCCACCTAGCCCACCTGAGGCTTACTGAACCAGTGGAGAAGATCTTTGATCACATTAATGCTACAGGTGTTTAAAAAAAAAGGCATCAATCTTTTTTTTATATAATCTAGGGTATATACTAGCTGCCCTCTCCTCTATCACAAATTCAGAGGCAACAGCGTCTTACCCTAAGGTTTCCATCACTTCTATCCTAGCAACCTTCCTTATTGGTGAAAATTCATATCCATGATATAATTTAAGTTCAATATTTTGATGAAAGCAATCATTAAAATTATATTTATATAAAAACTTTCTAAATGGTAATTAGGTTAGTCAGAATAACATTTAATCACTTAAAGAATGAATTAGTCAGTTGAAAACAAGACTAGGAGAACTACTGAAAAGGTCATTGTCTTGTTAGGTAACCTTGAGAATGCGGCTGAGTTTTATCTTTCCTCATTCATAAAAATGGTAATGATAATGATAAATGATAAAGAAATTTTTAAGGAAGGACTAATGAATTGTTGGAAAGCATTGTGAATATTTAGAAATTGTAGGTGTACAATTTTTCTACTAGTTTATTACAGCAAAACCATACGAACAGGTTATTTTTGCATATATATATGTGTCTACAAACTGTTAAATGCTCTTGTCCTATTCATTAATGCTTTCCCAAAAATCTAGTCTATGTTCAATTTTAATTATGCTCTGAAAGTAAAGATGAAACCTTCTCAAAATTTCCTTGGGGAAAGTAACGTTTTTTTCTTCTTCTTTCATTTCTCATTAAGGATACAGGAATAAATATGGATGCTTTCTTAAAGACACAAATTTACTTGCTCAGTAAGTGGGTACTATAATAGAAGGATAATGTCACTCTTAGCAACCTATATTTGACAGCATGTAGGCAATCAAAATTACATCTGAAATGGGACTAGTGATTCTAAGACCTTGGGAAAATGGGTTTTTTAATTAAACAAGATGTTTTTAACACTTTAGTGAGCAGAAAATATTCATTGAAATGGCAAGAATTTATTCCTGGAAACTTTTCTTCCACATAAAAATGGTTTTAATCCAAATAAGTTCATATAAACAGGCAAATGTGAAAAATCAGTGAATGATTTTATTTATACTAAAGTATTTCTATTATGAAAAAGAATTTTATTTTTCCATCAAGTGACTATAAAGAGATAAACCATCTTAACTTTCTCCATATAAAACAGAATTTTTTAGGTCCCAAAATTGTGAAAAATCAGTGAACAATGAAGTAGTTTCATATCTTTTCACTGGACTGTTTGAATAGCCACACTACATGACACATCAAAATGTCAATAGCTTTCTGGTTATAATATAACCAGATGTGAAAAGTTAAATACCACAGCGCCCTCTACTGTCATTTTTTAAAACTCTAAGTTTTTTGTAATGATTTTTAGTTGGGGTATATCTGAAACCTGAACTGTATGCAACATATATAAAATGAAAAGGAAAAAAAACTGCTTTTTCTAACTGCTTTGTATAATCAAAAAAGATCAATTCTTAAAATAATAACTTTAATAATGAAAACTGGGGATAAAAATTTGGCTACATCATCAATATCTATTTGCTTTTGGGATTACAGTCAAAGGTACCATTACATTCAAGAAAAGCCATTCATAACTACCTTCATGCATCTTATAATTGAATTAAAGGTGGAATTTATCAATTAACAATCATTTATTAAGTGCTTAATATGGGCCACACACTATACAAGGTACTAGGGATACAACATAAAAAATGAAAGTGCCTTGACCTACAAAGAACTGACAGCCTAAACATCTCAATACTTATTTCTCTACATTCTACCCACTTTACCAAAAGTAAGGTAATTGAATGTAACTAGAAATATTAATTATATTTTCTCAAATTCACCACATAGACATACACAAACAAGCATCCCAAGATGGTTTATTATTTTTTGATGTCAGCTAAAAAAAAAAAAAGGAAGGAAAGAACATCAAAGTAAAAATTACCAATTAAAAATAGAGTTCTAGGAATGAGGCTTAATTTCCAATTTGGATATGATCCATACAAAGAGTTAGGTATGGAAGAGACAAGTGAAAATAATATGTTCTATGTTAAGTCAAAGTTAGAGTGACTCTCCCATAAGAGAGGGTGTCTCCATGAAGACAAGAGACAACTTTAGGTGAAGAGAACTTGCTTAGGAAGGCAAAGTCATTCCTAAAATAGTATTTATTCTAAAGCAGAAAAACTGGAATGTTCTCATTCAGAAAAATGCCACAGTAGCATTCCTTGGAGGGCAAGGGCCCCATTTTTAGAAAGACAAATATCTTAAGAGTATGTCTAAATGACCTTGAGGGAGCCAAGGACAAAACATGCCATCTACAGTTAACTATACAAATGATTATCTACTAGACTGGGGCCCCAAGTGTAGGTTCAGGAGTTTATTTGTCAAAAGAGTTCGAGGGGCCAGTCAGTCAATCAATAAGCCAGAAAATAGGCCAGGAAAAATATCTTAAATCCTTACTGCCCTAGCAAGCACTCAGGTCTCTTCATACAGCTAGTCAATTGACCCTTCGCATTTTAAAGAACAACAATAACTCATATTTACAATATCAATAGTTAAGGTTCACTTTCCTCCAACACTACAAAGTAAATAACGCAAGTGTTATTATCCCCATTTTGCAGCTGAGAAATCTGAGGCTCAGATTGTTTCTCAGCCACTGTCAGCTATTTAAACTGCTGGTTATTTCCTTGCCCAGGGCCAATCAGCCTTCAGTGTTTAAGTCAGGATTCAATCCCACGTCTTTCCAGGCTCCAAATTCATAGTTCTTTCCATTATATCATTCTCTGTCTCTAAAACATCATGCTCAGAAGCAATCTTTCAAGGCTGTGGTTTGTCCGTTTCCCTTATTAAAAGTGTCTTAGAGGAAAATACATCATGCGGATTCGGGGCTAAGATGGTGAAGTAGCAGGAAAAAGTACAATAAGAAATGCATCCCCCCCCAAAAAAAATAACTCCAAACTGATCTAGAAAACAAACCAGACTGAAACCTGATGGGGAAAGGCAAGAAAAAGTCATGCTGAGAAACTCTACAGCCCCAGATGAGCACAGGAAAACAGGTTAGACACTGGGGAAGTGGTCTGGCCAGGAACACGTAGCAGAGGACTATAGCATGTGGGGAAAGGCTGTGCAGAAGGGCAAAAGGAGGTTCCAAGCCCATACCAGGACACTGCATTGTATATGGATACTAAGTGACATGTTATGTGGCAGCTTTATTGCCCACTACCTAGGTCGACATCACAGATCTCAGGATGGATTAGAGGAAGGGATGTACAATCGAGGTAGTGCTCCAGGCAAGGAGTGGTAGTGGGTGCTACGCTGGTTTATTAAGCAAGTTTGTAAGCAAGCAGTAGGGATGTGGCTTGGATCCCAAGAGCAGAGCTGGGTATCAGTTCTGGCCTCTAGCCTAGTCTAAAACCTGCAGAAGAACCAAGAACCAAAGCAAGAATCCCAGACCAAACAGGAGTCAGCACCTCTGTTACTCTGAACCAGTGGTCTAAATAGCTGACAATGGCTGAGTCCAACAGTCTTCTACTACTGATCAAACTCAAATCCAGGTCAGGAATTTCCAGGGCTCAGACCAGGACGACAGCAATTAAATTTTGCACTGAATCAGACCATTTTGTGAGCACTGAGTACTTTCAAATCCGAAACCTTAGATGTCTCTGAAATCCTGAAATAATACAATACTCAGTACCCCAGAAAGCAGCAACAGGACTAGCCCAGGCCTTACTTCCAGAAGTGCTCAGTCAAGTCTAAAGTAAAGAATGAGGCTGGAAGAATGAGCAAACAAACAAGAATCCCAACCATAACAACAACAACAACAACAAAACTATTATGGTGAAAAGGATGCTCAACAATTTGGAACTATACCCAAAGGGCTATAAAACCATGTATTTATCATTTGACCAACCAATACTACTACTAGGTCTGTATCCCAAAACGATAAAAAAAATAAAAAGGAAAAGGACCTATGTGTACAAAAATATTTCTAGAAACTCTTTTAGTGGTGGCAAAGAATTGGAAATTGAGGAAATACCCATCAGTTGGGGAATGGCTGAACAAGCTATTGTATATGACAGTGATAGAATACTATTGCACTTTAACAAACGATGAGCAAGATGGTCTCAGAAAAAAAAAATGGAAAGACTTAGATGACCTGATGCAAAGTGAAATGAGCAGAACTAGGAGAACATTGTACATAGGAACAGCAATGTTGTATGATGATCTACTATGAATAATTTAGCTATTCTCAGAAACCCAATGATCTAAGACAATTCTGTAGGACTTATGATGAAGAGTACTGCCCATCTCCAGAGTCTGGTAGAGTCTGAATGCAGATCAGAGATATTTTTTTTTTACTTTCTTTATTTTTCTTTGGGGTTTTTTGTCTATGTTTCCTTTCACAGAATGATTATGTGGAAATGTATTTTGCAAGACTACACATATATAACTAGACTCTTCAGTTCCAAATTTTCTCCCCCTCCTTCTCTACCCCCCTCCCCAAGACAGCATGCAATCTGATATAGGCTCTATATATACGTTCACATTAAACATATTTTCACATTAATCATGCTGCAAAGAAGAATTATAACCAATGGAATGAACTATGAAAAAGAAGAAACAAAACAAAACAAAAAAGAGAGAGAGACAAATAGTATGCTTTGATATGTATTCAGACTCCATAATTCTTTCTCATCATGAATCTTTTGGAGATGTCTTAGAACCTTAAATTGCTGAGAAGAGTTAAGTCTATCAAAGTTAGTCATCACACAATGTTGCTGTAACTGTGTACAATGTATGAGAGATATATTTTCGGACACAATCTATGTGGGGATTTTTTTTACTTGAATGTATATATATATATATATGTATAAACATATATATATACACATATATGTAAAAGACATTAATTTATATATAGTTGGTAAATTTAGTTGTTTGTGTTGATGTTTTAATAAAATTTTTAATAAAACATTTTAAGCCAAAAAACTGAAGAGAAGCAAATGAAAGGGCAAGAGTACTAAAAAGTTTCTATCATAGATGAATGGGAAATTCAAGTTCAAGAAACCTACATACATATTAATATAAGGCAGTATAATTTTGTTTAGAGTGATTTTGCATTTGGATTAATAGAAATAACAAGAGTAAAAAATATGTGTTCCATCTAATAGAATAACCGAAGAGAGGACCAACCTAATAACTTTTAATACCAACTATAAATGGATTCTCCAATAAATAGAAAATGAGTCAAAGAATAAATTAAAAATCAGAACCCAACAACATGCTGTTTACATAAAGCATATCAATCTAGAAAGAGGCAAGAGAGATATTAATAAATAAAAGCAGAATTCAAAACAGAAAGCATCAAAAGAGATAAAAACAAGGCCTTTATATTATGCTGAAAACTTTGATACAAAAGATTAAATATCAGTGTTAAACATATATCTACCTAATAATTCTACAGCAAAATTAAAGTAGGAAAACAATCTTACAAAAAGTAAATACAAAATCAAAAAGAGGAGATTTTTAAACCCTACTATCAGAATGATGTAAATCTAACAAAAAGATAGTAAGTGACAGTGCTAAACTAAGAATTAAACAAATGAAATCTAAAAGCTTTGTGAAAAGAACTTCGTGGAAAAATCAAAGTGTTCATGAAACGATTCAAAAATCAATAACATGCTAGGGCACAATTGTTGTTGTTCATCCTTCACTTCTGAAGAGGGCCAATGACATCATGAGTGATGTCTTGACTTGCCTGTGAATTCGATTTAAGTGAGGCAGAACTGCGGAGAGTCATCAGTCTCACTCTCTCTTCCTGACTCATCAAAGTCCAGTGGCAGGACAAAAGTCAAGACAATTGAAAATGATCCAAGATGCAGTGGATGACTTTGGCATCTCCAATGCCTGATCAAGCTCTAAGCTCTCCACAGAGCCTGCTTCAGCTGCTTTCATGGCCACTGGAACAAACTGTCCTCATCTGCCCATTCAGCCGGGGTAAGTAAGTCTTCACATACTTGGGGTAACTTGCCAATTTATTTTGACATAATTCCAGTTATCCCTTTAAAAAGCCTGCAGAAGATAGCAGCAAAAATGAAATTTTAAAGCAAAGGTATGCATTTAAATAGAAGACCCTTGCAACATACACTATGTGTTTATTTGAAAATTACTCTGAAGCAATCCTCAATATCTGCATGTTTAATGTTTACAACTTCAAGCATTTTCAAGATTTTATTAATAACCTTATTTTCACTTTCACGTTGGCAATCATACATTTGAGGATATGTTCAGTAAGGGAAAAATGAGAGGTGTAATGCACAAAATTTGTGGAGCATTTGATATCCTAGTAGGAGCTTCACTGGTCTTGTTAATCCTACCATTGTAAAGAGCTCCCCATGCATTCATTGAACATATTCATTGTTTGCCTTTAAAACTCAAGTTGAGATTATGCCCCCACAGCTAGTGCAAGTCTATTGTGCTCCAAACCCAAGTATGCAAAATCAGTGATGCAGTTTAGTGAGAAAATAAAGGTGTCAGGAAAACTTCCAGTGGGAAAGTCTGCAGCCACTGTCGGTCACAAGTTTCATGTTAATGAATTGACAATTCATTATATCCACGAAAAGGAGGAAAGTATTTATAGTAATATAGACTTCATGTGTTATGGCTATCTGAAAACTGTGGGTTTTTTTTTTAATTGAGATGTGAGCATAAAAAGTTACAGAATTCCAGGGAATTACTAGGAAGAAGAAATGTTTTGCATGTTACCAATTTTATTTTGTGTACTGCATTTTAAAAGTGTATATTGTCACGTTTAAAGTTTTGTTACAAAGAACTGTATGCAGAAAAGTGTATTTTCAGCAATCTCTAGTGAAACATAACAATTATTCACAAGTTCTAGCAGCTTCTACATTAAGGGATTGAAAGGCTTGGAATATGATATTCTGGAGGTCAATGGAGCTAGGATTAAAACCAAGAATCGCCTACCCAGCAAAACTGAGTATCATGCTCCAAGGCAAAAGATGGATTTTCAATAAAATAGAGGACTTTCAATCTTTCTCAGTGAAAAGACCAGAGCTGAATAGAAAAGTTGACTTTCAAACACAAGAATCAAGAGAAGCATGAAAATGTAAACAAGAAAGAGAAATCATAAGGGATTACTAAAGTTGAACTGTTTTGTTTACATTCCTACATGGAAAGATGATATGTATGATTCATAAGACTTCAGTATCAGAGTAGCTAAAAGGAATATGCGTATATATATATATATATATATATATATATATATATGTGTGTATGTATATATGTAGGTGTATAGATATATGTATATACATACATATATATATATATACGTGTGTATGTATATATGTAGGTGTATAGATATATGTATATACATACATATATATATAGACAGAGGGCACAGGGTGAGTTGAATATGAAGGGATGATATCTAAAAAAATAAAGTCAAATTAAGGGATGACAGAGGAATATATTGAGAGAGGAAGAAAGAGAGAGATAGAATGGGGTACATTATCTCGCATAAAAGTGGCAAGAAAAAGCAGTTCTGTAGGAAGAGAAGAGGGGGCAGGTGAGAGGGAACGAGTAAATCTTGCTCTCATCGGATTTGACCTGAGGAGGCAATAACATGCCCACTCATTTGGGTATCTTACCCCACAGGAAAGAAGGAAGAAGGAGATAAAAAGGGGGGGAGGATAGAAGGGAGGGCAGATAGGGGGAGGAGGTAATCAAAAGCAAACACTTTTGAAAAGGGACAGGGTCGAGGGAGAAAACTGAATAAAGGGGGATAGGACAGGAAGGAGCAAAATATAGTCTTTCACAACATGAGTATTGTGGAAGGGTTTTACATAATGATACGCATGTGGCCTATGTTGAATTGCTTGCCTTCTTAGGGAGGGTGAGTGGGGAGGGAAGAGGGGAGAGAATTTGGAACTCAAAGTTTAAAAACAGATATTCAAAAAAAAAAGTTTTTGCATGCAACTAGAAAATAAGATATACAGGCAATGGGGCAT
>JAQQSZ010003340.1:0-14473 GCA_028646595.1 Phalanger gymnotis
GGGAGGGGAATGGGGCGACGGAGGGGAGGGAAGATTGGGGAACAGGGCAACCAGAATGTGCGCCATCTTGGAGTGGGGCGGGGAGGAAATGGGGAGAAAATTTGTAATTCAAACGCCTGTGAAAATCAAGGCTGAAAACCAAACATGTCAAAAATAAATTAAAAAAAAAACAAAAGGGAGGCAAGTAACTGGGAAAATTTTTTATAGTGGATTTCTCACAGCTAGGATGCATAAGTGATTCAAATTTATAAGAACAACAGTTATTCTCAATAGACATAATAGTCAAAGGATATGAACAGGCAGTTTTAAAGGGAAGAAATCCAAGCCATCAACATCCTTATGGGAAAATACTCCACCATTTATGTAGAGAAGTGAAAATTAAAACATCTCTGATGTTCCACCTCCCACCCATCATATTGGCAAAGATAAAAAAAACTGGAAAATGATAAATGTTGGAGGGGCTGAGGGAAAACAGCAACACTAATGCAGTGTTGGTAGAACTATGAATTGTTAATCAATTTGAACTATGCTCTCAAAGTCCTTAAACTATGAATACCTTTTGACCCAGTGATATTGATACTAAACCTAGACCCCAAGAAGGCTAAAGGAAGTAGAAAAGTCACTACATGCACAAAAATATTTATAGCTGCTCTTTTTGTAGAAACAAAAAAACCCCAACCATGGAACTAAGAGGGGTGCTCATCAATTAGAGAATGGCAATAAAAATTATGGTATAGGACTATAATGAAATATTATTACGCCATTAAAAAACAGTGAAATGGCTGGTTTCAGGAAAACCTGAGAATACGTGCAAGAACTGAATCAAGTTGAAGTGAGCCAGAACTGACACAATTTATAAACAAAACGTTATAAAGAAAAATGGCTCTGATAGACTTGAGAACTATGATCAGTGCTATGACCAACCATGATTCCAGAGGCCCAATGATGAAGCATGCTTCCCCCTCTGGAAAGAGAGGTGATGAACTCAGGATGCAGAAACATATAGATCTGGACATGGCTAACATGGGAATTTTTTTTTGCTTGAATATGTATATTTCTTAGAAGGGCTTTGTTTTTCTTTTCCCAGCTCAGCCGAAAGGGTAAGGAGGGAAAGGAAGAATGGAGTTAGGATGGAGGAAAAAAAGAGAGAAAATGGTCATTGAGGGCATTTTTTAATGCAGAGAAAAAAACAGAAAAGTTCAGAGAAGCAGAACTGTGCAATTTCATGCACCCTCCATTTTTCTGTTCTACCATATATGCAGATACCGACTCTATTTGGTATTTGTTAAGTGTAGAAGAAAAAGAAAAATGAAAACTAGATGGGAATCAGATTGCGATTAGGATGGGAGACTATAGATGGGATTGATTGCGACCCTCCCAGCTGTGGAGGATGTTAAATCTCACTGTAATAATGTACGTGCCTACATGGATTGTTAAAAATATAGACATTGCTCATAGGTCGCACGGAGAGATGTGATCTGAGGTCTGGCCCATCTCTGCATAGAGGAAGAGCGTTAAGAGCATTACCTCTACTGTCATCATGCTAGCTGAGGAGCAGAGAGGCAGGCAGACCCCAACAACACAGCTGTGGCTCAATGTTTTTTCTTCTAGTCTCTGTGAGAGGTATCAGACTAAAATTATATCTTTCCTCCCAAACATCGGTAGTCTAGGGGTGATAGGTTCCAAAGAAGATCCACTTCCCTAATTGCTCTTAATTGAGAAGGTAGCCCTCATCTTACACTCTGAAGCTTAGCCCTTTCCTTTAATAATCCCAGATATTAAAAACAAACAAAAACTTTACAAATAGGGAATACTTGTTTGTAGTGAGAATACTCATTTATCCAAGCAAATAAAGACAGGAGAAGTTATATAGATTAGAACAGACCAAAGAATACACCAGAGAGGATGAGTTCTTCAGTTGGGAACAAATTCTCTGCTCAAATCAGGAGAGAGGACCCAATCTCATCCAAGGGGAAGTCATTTCTCCAAAGTCTCTAAGGAGGCAGTCTGGAAATCAGGGACATGTTAAGGAGCTGGCTTACTCCACACCTCTACAGATTCTCTCTCCACGTGTCTCTCTCAGCATGTCCCTTCCACAGATGCACAGCCCACACAGCATTCTCTCTGTCAATTAGTAGTCATTTTCCCCTCTGAATATGCAGCAGCGCACCAAAGGAAGCAGACCTGGGTTATACCACATTGAGGATTTTGTATTTTATCCTAGAGGCAATCCCTAGGGAGCCAGTGAAAATTTTGAATAAATGGATGACATGGTCAGATCTGTGCTTTAGGAATATCAAATTGGCAACTATGTGGAAGATGGATTAGAGAGGAGACAAAATGAAGGTAGAGTGACCAATTATAGGGCAAAAGTCCAAGCAAGACCAATTAGGAGGCTGCAGTTCAAGCAAGAGTTAGGGCCTTGGGCAGAGAAGATTCTGTCCAAAAAGAAAGTAAGGTTTTTCTGGCATGACCTGACCTTGCTAAAATCACTCTGACCATTTATGATCATTGCTTTTTCATGTCTTTAGGCAACTTTTTTTAAGATTCTTTTTTTATTTCAAGTTCTAAATTCTCTCCCTCCTTCCAACCCCTTCCCTACTCATTGTAAAGGCAATGGATATGATACTCATCATACATGTGAAATCATGAAAAACATATTGCTATATTAGTATTAGGCAACTCTTCAATTATACATTTGAGGGTTGTTCTCAGTCTCAAAGTCAAACTTACCAGCCTACAGTATATTCCGTTCTTTTCCTCTTTTTGGAAAACCAGGTCAACCTTTGACTTTCTGCCATCTTCTGGTACCTCTCCTCTTCTCCTTGCTCCTTTTTAAACAATACATTTATTATTACTTCTCCATGATCTTTCAAAGATCCCTAGTAGTGGCCCAGCAACTGCTAGTTCTTTCAGCCATGTGGACTGCAGTTCCCTTGGGCCTGGTATAACTTGGTGATCTACTGCCGGCTCCTCATTTCTCCTGGGCATCAGTCCTTCTTTGTTTGTCTTCTCCATTCCAGTCCAGGGAGCATTCTCCTTGGCAGAGAAAAGAGGAACAGAGATCTGAGTTAAGCAGCTGTATCTGTCCTACCTGAGCAGTGGTCTCCCACTTTCTTTGCATCTCCTCTTTTACCCAAAACAGCTTAAAATACTTCCTAAGACATGCTTAGCTTTCATCATCACTACCAGCCCAGTCTGAGTTTTAGCTGTCCTCATTTTATGCTTACAGGACATGGCAGGCTGCCTAGACTTCCATTTTCTGTAGTGTCCTTTTAGTCAATCAATAAGCACTTATTAACCACCCACTGTGTGCCTGTCATTGTGTTAAGTAAAAAGTACTTTGTACCGAGTACAAAGAAAGGCAAAAAATTAAGGAGTTCACAGTGTAACAAGGGAGACAACATGCAAACAGTTATGTTCCTACAACATATTGATACAGAAAAGATGGAAGGCAATCTAAGAAGGAAGGAAGGAAGGAAGGAAGGAAGGAAGGAAGGAAGGAAGGAAGGAAGGAAGGAAGGAAGGAAGGAAGGAAGGAAGGAAATAGACATTTATTAAGCACTACTATGTGCCAACTGCTTTACTACTGTTGTTTCATTTGATCCTCACAACAACTCTGGAAGGTAGATGCTATTATTATCCCCATTTTAGAGTTGAGGAAACTGAGGCAAACAAAGGTTAAGTGATTTGCCAAGGGTTATGAATCTAGTAAGTGTCCGAGACTGCATTTGAACTCAGTTTCCTAAGTCCAGGAGCAACACTTTATCTACTTCACCACCTAGCTGCCTCAGGGGGAATGGGAAAGGCCCTTGTAGAAGAGGTGGGATTTGACCTGTCTTAAAAGAAGCCAGAAAAGCAAAGAGGTGAAGGTGAGGAAGGAGGGTATTCCAGGCATGGGATTCAGCCAGTACAAAGGCACCGAGGTGGAAGATGGTGTGTGGCATGTGAATAACAGCAGGTAGGCCCAGTAGAGCTGGATCATAGAGTATGTGGAGAGGAGTAAAATGTAAGAAGCCGGAAAAGGAGGAAAGGCCCAGGTTGTAAAGAGCTATAAATGTCAAAGAGAAGATTTTATATATGATTTTGGAGGTAAGAGGGAGCCCCTGATTGCTAAGTATGGGGATAGTTTTCAGATAAGACATATGGGTTGCTTGAGATATGTAACTGAGAAAACTTGCATTGATTTTACTGGATTTCTGGTTAGCATAACCTAGGCAAAGAAAGGCAAAAAAAGGCAAAGAGACCCTCTAAGGGCCTCTAAGTAGCAGGCAGAGATGGTCCAGCTTCCCAGCGACACAGGGCTAGGTTCAAACAATGCGACGTAGTTTTCTCCCAATTCCCACAATTGAATAAAGCTTTCTAACACGACAGAAATTAGACTAGACCCACAGAACTGAATAGAAAGGGAACTGAGCCAGCTCCAGAATTGAGTCACAAGGTGGAGTCAATGTGGTTCATTCAATTCCCACTACCACTTGCTGTTCTAATACCCTCAAGGGCAAGCAAGATATGGGATGATTGCCAGCAGGGGTAGTCAGACCAAGTGAGGGTTTTTTTAACAATGGGAGGGACATGGGTATATTTCCTCAAATATTCACGTCAATTTCGTCTTTCAGGTCCTTTTTTTCTTCATCAGAAAAAAATGTAAATACATACATATATATATACATATACATATGTATATATGCATACATATATATACTTACATACATATACATACATACATATACTTATGTATGATATATATATATATAATATCAGAAATTCCTTCTCTAGGGCTTCTCATCCCTCCAATCCGTCCTCCTTCCTATCCTTCTTTCCTTTCTCTTTCTCTGTCTCTCATTTATCTGAACGTCTTGTCATCTTCTCTCCGCAAATGTCTAAGGTGTATATAAGATAACGCTTAGTTTTCCTCTCCTTTTTGTCACAAAATCTAAGATGAGAAGTGATCACTTTCTCCCAAGTTTCTCTATGTTTCTATCCCAGCAATTGGTTCCTCCTTCGTAAGAATCAGAGATGAAATAGAATTTTCTCTTCTTGCTTCCTCCACTTTTTGAAGGATGAAATTATTATCCTTCAAGTCCAGAATTTATTAGCTGTTCTGCTTTCAGCAGAGAGAGAAAGAGAAAGAAGCCCAGCAGGTGTTTAGATAATTGAAGTCCCCATCATTCGCACAGGCCTCTGGGCCGGGCTTGTGATCTGTTTTCCAAATTCCTTATTTCCTCTTGCTGTCTAGGTGGTCTGTAATATATTCTGATGACAATATTGCTTCTGTTACTGCCTCCAGTGATATTGGCTCAAATGCTCTCTGTCATGCTTGCTCCCTCCTCTACTTGTGTTCCCCATATGACTATAGCTTTTCAATATATAGTGATCTTGTGCCTCCCCTTTCGCCTCTCCTGCTCCTCTTGAGGACAGTACCCTTTGTCCTATCACGCCTCACACCTTGACAAACCCCAAGTGGAGATTACTTCTGCCATCCTCTCTCCCTACATCTACTTCCCTGCTGCTGAATACTGCTGGAGAAAAATCATGCAATCATACCAATTGAGTTAGCTAACAATTTATGTTATCTATCTTTCACTGAACCCCTGCTGCCATAAGGTAATCATTTTATTTCTCCCTGATTAACTCTCACATTCTTGGAATTCACTATTCCAAATCTTATCTTCTTTCCTCAAGCTTCCCCACCCTCTAGCAAGATGTTGCCTCTTACTTTAACAAACAGAGGCCATCCACTGAAAGTTTCCCCTCCTCCCTGACTCAATTCAAATCCTCTTACATCATGCCCAATGTCGGGGGAGGAGAACCTGTGGCCTCAAGGCCACATGTGGCCCTCTAGGTCCTCAAGTGCAGCCCTTTGACTGAATCCAAACTTCACAGAACAAACCCTTTTGGGATTCAAGGAGCCACATGTGGTCTCGAGGTGTCCCCACCCCTGCCCTATTCTCTCCTCCACTTCCCTATCCCTTGAAATTCGGCTTCTGATTTTTGGACCATGATAGTCTCCAATGTGGCAGACTGGGCTCCCTCACACTGTCATACTGTGCCCTGCTTGTGGCTCCCGACCCACCGTTCCACTACATCCAGCTTTGGGCTCCTCAAGCCTACTCCTCAATTGGGACCTTTTTCCTGTGTGACTACAGCAGGGATAGAATCTCCCTCTACCTCCCTGGAGGAATGGAAGTGGCTAGGTGGCTCAGTGGATAGAGCATCAAGCCTGGAGTCAGAGAGACTGGAGTTCAAATTGGGTACTTACTAGCAGTGTGACCCTGGGCAAGTCTCACTTAACCCGGTTTCCCTCAGTTTCCTCATCTGTAAAATAAGCTGGAGAAGGAAATGGCAAACCACTCCAGTATCTTTGCCAAGAAAACTGAATGAGGTCATGAACAGTTAGACATGACAAAACAACTATTTCTGGAGCTCAGTAGGGAGTACCTGATTTACAGAGAGCAGTGACCTGTTTGCATGTCTCTCTCTACTTCAGAAAGAGTTCACTGTCCCTGGCTGGCCCCAGGTTGTTGGCAGCCAGCTGTTTTTGCCCTATGGTGAAAGATTATCGATGTCATCTGCTGCAGACAGAATTTCAGTCCAAAGTTTCAAATGTAGAGGCTAATGGATCTTCTGTGACTTGGTTAGTTTCTCTTGATA
Source organism: Phalanger gymnotis (assembly GCA_028646595.1). Taxonomy (NCBI): domain Eukaryota; kingdom Metazoa; phylum Chordata; class Mammalia; order Diprotodontia; family Phalangeridae; genus Phalanger; species Phalanger gymnotis. The sequence continues at coordinate 6,655 of JAQQSZ010003340.1, forward strand.
TTTTCCCGCCTCAATGGGCTACCCTCAGATTATTTTCTGAACATTGCAGCTACTGCAGGTTTCCAAGTCTATCCCATGAGTTGCTTTTGAGAGATGCTAAAGACCTTTGCTTCCTTACTACATCACAGTTTCACCCCATGAGACAGACAGCCAATAACTGTTTTGGCTCTTGTTACAGAAGATAAACTTACATGTATAGGAAAGGCTCACCTGACTTATGGCCACGGCCCAATGAGGCGTTTCCCTAGGCAGCTAGGCGGTACAATGGATAGAGCATTGGGTCAGGAGTCAGTAATGCCCAGGTTCAAACCTAGCCTTGGACTCTGACCAGCTGTGTGACCCTGAGCAAGTCACTTCACCTTGGCCTGCCTCAGTTTCCTCAACTGTAAAATGAAGCTAATAAGAGCACCCACCTCCCTCTCGGGTACATTGGGAGGATCAAATGAGACAATATTTGTAAAGTGCTTAGCACAATGCCTGGCACATAGTAGGCACTTGCTAAATGCTTGTTCCTTCTCTCCCTCTGTCTTGCACGCAACTACTAGGTGAATTTTCCTAAAACCTAGCTCTGGTCACATAATTCCACTGCACAAAAGCCTTCGAAGGTTGCCCTGTGCCTGTCAAATTGGGCTTAAATTTCTGACATTCAACCCCGGATTTTGAGGCAATGGGTACAAAGGCTGGGTGCCCTCAAAATTTGTCATCAGCACTTCTCCACTCCCATTTCTAGGTTCTTCCTCTTCCTCCATGGGGAGGGGACGGTCCAGGCTTCATGTACTCCCCGTGTGGAAGGGAGTCGGGAGGATGAACATTCACTTATTCTAACAAGGCTATTGTTCCAAACCTATTTGGGATTTTTCTCCTGGAACTGCCTTTGGACTTTGTATTGTTTTGTTTTGTTTTGTTTTGTTACTATTTTTGGTGTGGTCAATATTAATCCTCGGAGGGTAAATTTGATGTCTGAAGATGATCCAAAGTCATTTGGGGCCAAGCCTTGGGTATAAGGTGAATGATCGAATCTGGTGGGACTATACTTGGGATGAAAGGTGAAGTGTGAATACAGTAATATAGCCACTTTTCAAATGACACGATCATCTTCCTAAGGCATAGGTCCAACCATGTCACTCCTCTGCTTAAGAATCTCCAGTGGCTCCCTATTGCTTAACCGTTGGCTATGATGCTCTAGAAAAATGTAAGGAGCTAGAGATTATTTTCGATGGAAGGTTTCATAGAGGAGGAGGAATACCTGAGCTGGATCTTAAAGAGAAAAATGTCAATAGGCAGAGATGAAGAAAGAGTATATACCAAAACTGGCTCATGGCCTGTTAGCAGAAGGAGGCCAGCAAATTAGTAGCCCAGTTCGTCTGGAACTTAAGAGAGTGTGAAGGGAGAAAGGTGAGAGAATGCTGGAAAGGTAGGCTGGGGCCAGATTCTGCAGTGCTAGGCATTGTGCTAAGTGCTAGATGTACATCCTGGAACCTCTTCACAACAGAGCAACCTTTGAAAAGGCAGGGATAGTATCCATTTCCAGCTCTGCGTCCCCACAGAACTTTGACACAGGAGACATTTTGTAGATATGTGGTTAATGGAATTCTCATTAAGAGGCCCTTACAATGTAACACTGTTTACAGAAGCCCTCTGGGTTGCTCTCACATCTTGCAAAGATGCATGGAGAAAGAAGACAATTCTAACACTGGGAGAACGAAAGCAGTAAAGGCCTTTCAAGTTAGATTTGGATTACAGCCCACAGTAGATTAATACTGCCTTCATGGGCTACTGAAGGAAGTCCACACTCCAGAGATGCTAGGAACATCATGTTATGCCTGCTTCAGGAGCCTACAGAGGAATGATGTTTATCCCAGGGGAATGAAGCACTAATGGTGGGATTTCAGACGCTTTGGCAGCCATGGAGATAGAGGGATTTGGGGGCATAACCCTCAAATCATCCTTACCCTTGTAGGTGACTGATGGTCTATTCCATCCATGGGAAAGTCTGGCCTTGGTTCTCTGGATTAGGAATAACTTGAGGCAGCATGAGAGTAGGCACTCAGGCGTAGAATAGCGCAGAGGAAGAGCACTCCCACAAAAACTCTGATCCTCACAACAACCTCATAAACTAAGAAAAGTGATACAACGGCCCATAGTTGGATTTTAAATCACAGGACCTGAATTCAAATCTAGATGCTTACTACCCATGTAGATCTTGGGCAAATCATTTAATCTCTTTAGGCTTCAATTTCCTCATTTGTAAACTGAGGGGTTGGATTGTATGGTCTTTGGGGTCCCTTCTAGTTTTAGATCTATGATATAGAGGAACACAGAAGAAACTAAGGCACCAAGTAACTTGCCTATAGTAACTTGCCTCAAGCTGGTTAGTGGCAGAGCCACAACTTGAACCCAGGGGTACTGCCTCTCAGGTCCATTTTCTTTTCTCTAGACCGCGCTGCCCCTCGTATTCACCACAATGTAAAATGTTGAACTAGATGACCTTTAAGGGCCTTTCCAACAGCTCTGACCCCACATCAGACAAACAAATCCTTCCAACAATATGATGACCCAGCATGGAGTGCTAAAGCACTTTGATTCCTTATCACATAACAGTTTCACACCCTGGGACAGACATCGCTGAATAGCACTTCTTTTTTGTTTCTCTAATAAATCTATCCCAGTCTCTATTTTGAGTAAGAACTTCCATAGCATATATTTTTATACTGATTTTTAGATTTAATCAAATAAAATTCTTTTGCTAGATATTTTAGAAATAAACATTTCCTCAAATAACATGCACTATTTACCTCATGGGGACATAGTTCTCTGTTGGCTTTGAGACCATCAGGAATGATGACATATCTATGAAACAGCACCATGTCATTGGGAGGAAGAGGACTGGACTTCGGTTTGAGTCCTGGCACTGCTACTTATCACCGTCATGATCTCGAGCAAAATATTTCTCCTTTCTTAGACCTGATTTTCCTATCTGTAAAATTAAAATTAATCTCTAAGGCCTCTTTCAGCTCCAAATCCTATGATCTCATATCTTTGTGACCTTGAACAAGCCTTTTAAACGCTTTGGATCTCAGTTTCCTCATCTGTTAAATAGGAAAAAATAATACCTATCATGCTGTATTACCTATTCATAGGAACACATGGTAACAAGCATTCCTATGGATAGGTTAAAAAAATACCTACTGTAGATTTTTCTATAATCTTTACTGCACCAAGGGTTAAGAACAACTCAAAAATGAGTCGTGACTTCAAGTGTACCCAGCTGGGGCCATATTGGGTGTTTGTTTTTGCCCATATTGAGCAAAGTCACTTTCCACTCTGTGCCTCTATTTCTGCCTCTGTATAATGGATTCAATGACCTTTAGGCTTAAGTTCTAAGGCTAGGCCTTGGGGTCAGAACCAAACTGGAAGGAAACACTTCCATGTATAGGCTTTGGTCTCTTTCCTCTTTTTGAACCCAGCAAAGGGCTAACCAAGGAAAGGCAGCCTCGATGAGGAATTTCCTAGCTTTTGTAGGTTTATACTATGACCTTCAAATTACTCAAATATAATTTGGGGTGCTGAGTTGTACTATCTATAGCATCTGGGCCTTATTACACGGGTTTCCTTTTGCTGCACATGGAATCATATTGCAATGAGACAGGGGTCACGTTATTTTCTTAGGTGGGGTTAAGGGTGACGATAAGTAATTCAAATAGGAAACCAACAGTCAAAGAGGGGGAAAGAAAACCTTTTCTAATGATAAACTGTCTACAGAAGAGGGGAGAGGACTATATCCCCTACTAAACATATCATTTTCTCCTCTGCCATCCCCCACCCAAGGAATTCACTACCAACCCCTCAGCAAACAGAATGAGAGGTAGCAGATGTTCCCTCTTCTTCGTTCGTGCCGTATCAGCTTCATGACCGGCCATCAACTTTTCTGTGTCTCCTTTTAATATACTGCCAAGGATTAATCAAGCATTTGGAAAGCATCCTATATCAATGCTGCAACCAGAGCTCCAGTGATTTACTGTCATCCTTACAGCTCTTGTTTGACTCCTGTTTTTTCTTTCATGTTGGGCAGCAGAGGTCGGTCAGCCACGGTCGGGACCGTATGCTTTTCCTCCATCTCACATTTGTTGCCATCACTCCAACCAGGTGCTGGTCCCTCCACAGAGCAGCAGGATGTGTCCCTGCAGCAGCTCACCGCCGCCGAGATGGTAATTGATTTTTGGGAACCCATTCATCAATTTCTTTTAGGAGATCGCCCACTAGGTTTGCTGCTCGCTGTCAAAGGTAATTCAATTAACACACCACTGGTGTGACTAACTACCCAGTGTTCAAATACAGTTACCAGCTGCCTCTTTGCTTCTTCCCCATCCAACCCTACATTGATGGAGGAGGCCCAGTAGGCAAGGAAGAACTATTTTAAGCCCTTGGTTTCTTCTTTTCTTCCCTCTTTTCATTGTGGCACAATGGACAAAGTTCTAGTTCTAGAATCAGAGAACCTGGGTTCAAATATTGGTTCTAATAAGACCCTGAGCAAGTCACTTTCTCTCTCAAGGCTTCAATTACCTTTCCAAAGTGACAATCTCCAATGGTCCTTCCAGCTCTCAATCATAACTTTTCTTAGTCTCAGTTTCCACATCTGAAAACTGGGGACAATATGACTGAGACTTCTTGCTTCACAGGGCTATTTTTAGGAGAGTGCTCTGTAAATATAGAAAGCATGATAGAAATATGAGCAGTTATAATCCCTTTCTCCTTCCTTCTGTCCCTTTGTGCAGGATGCTTTAGGAAAGAGAGCCAGATTAATGAGATTTGAGCCTTGGTGGAAACTTACCTGCTTTGCCACCATGGACAAGTCATATTGCCTTGCTGATCCACAAGGATAATGCCTACACCATGGGGTTGTGGTGAGAAAAAGTGCTTTGTAAACCATAAACATAGCACAGGAAGAAGCACAGGATTTGGAGTGAAGGGATCTAGGTTCAAATCCTAGCTTGATTATTTATAATAGTTGACAAACCCTCCTCAGAATCACATGTTTTAAAAAAATCATAATTAAAGAAATGTTAGAAGTTAGTGAAAATATATATTCTTTTTCCATCCAAATTCAAGGACCCCGCAAAATCAATCTTTGGAAAGATACTTTACTTACATTTGTTATCTGAGCCTTAACAACAACCCTGTGAAGTAGGTAAAACAGGTATTATCTTCCTATTTATACATAATGCAGGCTCTATGAGGTCAAGCCAGTGGTCACATAGCTATTAAGTGGAAGAGTCATGATCCAAAGGCAAGTCTTGTTTGATTCTAAGTCCATTGCTTTGCTCTTTGCACACTATCTCACAATTCCCTGGATGATTCTGAGTGAATTCCTTCCCTTCTCTGAGCCTCATTTCCCTAATCTGTAAAATTAAGGAGTTGTATTAGACTGGATGATCTCTAAGCTCTAAATCCTGTAATTTGCTTTGTATTTCCATTGCCTAGCACAGTACAATGCACATAGTTGGTTGGTTGTTGCCCTTTGTTCTTAAGAGGACCAAAACGATATCACTATGTTAGAGTCCAGTTACAGTGTGTCCAACTATGGCTGATAAGACCAATACAACCTTGGAATGGGAGTGCACATAGCGGGAGCTTAATAAATGCTCATGAGAGGGGGCGGAGCCAAGATGGCATCAGGAAAGCAGGGACTTGCTTAAGCTCCCCACCCAAATCCCTCCAAACACCTGGAAAAAATGGCTCTGAACAAATTCTAGAGATGCGGAACCCACGAGATAGCAGAGGGAAACAGGTCTCCAGCCCAGGAGAACCTGGATGGTCACCCGGAAGGGTTTATTGCAGGGTGCTGAGAGCAGAGGGCAGCCCAGCATGGGCTGCGCTGGGACAGACCAGACCCGGAATCAGCCAGCCAGAACAGTGAGCTGTGGCAGTTATCAGACTTCTCAAACCACAAACACCAAAGAGCAGGTTAGGAGGAAACCGCGGGATCAAGTTCAGAGTGGTCCAGGTGCCAGCTCTAGGGGTGGAGGAGGTCATGCAGTGGTGGTGGTAGCAGGAAGCTCCTGAGGCTGCCTCCAGAGCGGCCAACACCAGCAGCTTCCCAAGTCCCTGGCTCACACACAGTGGGAGGAAATCTAGCAGCAGATCAAACTGGGAATACAAAGAGGGCTTTCTGGGCACAAAGGTAAATTCTGTTACTGTGCCCTGCTTGGATATGAATTATGATCCTGGTTGGTGATTCTTGGGGGAGGAGGAGCGCTGCTGTGGCAGAGCCTGGGGTGACGGTGGAGTAGAAGTAGCTCTGACTTGGACCCTAAAGCTTGAGACAAAGTACTCTGTACCCTACAAGCAATCATGTCCTGACAAAAAGCTCAAGGGTCAAGTAGTTGGCAGGGAACATGAACAGGAAGCAAAAACAAACTCAGACTCAAACTCAAACTCTAGATTCCTTTTCTGGTGACAAAGAAGGTCAAAACATACAGCCAGAAGAAGTCAACAAAGTCAAAGAGCCTACATCAAAAGCCTCCAAGAAAAACATGAACTGGTCTCAGGCCATGGAAGAGCTCAAAAAGGATTTGGAAAAGCGAGCTAGAGAAGTAGAGGAAAAATTGCCAAGAGAAATGAGAGTGATGCGAGAAAACCATGAAAAACAAGTCAAGGACTTGCTAAAGGAGACCCCAAAAAATACTGAAGAAAATAACACCTTAAAAAATAGACTAACCCAAATGGCAAAAGAGCTCCAAAAAAGCCAATGAGAAGAATGCTTTGGGGGCGGGGGGTGGAGCCAAGATGGCAGCTGGAAAGCTTGGACTTGTGTGAGCTCTCTGCCAGGTCCCTCCAAAAACCTATAAAAATGGCTCTGAACAAATTATAGAACTGCAGAACCCACAAAACACCAGACGGAAGCAGGGATACAGCCCAGGAAAGCCTGGATGATCTCTGGGTGAGGTCTATCATGCATAGAGCTGAGAGTGGAGAGGAGCTGAGCCCAGCATGGGTGGCGGCAGGACCAACCAGACTAGGAGCTGGGCGGAACAGGCCCTAATGCCCTGAATCAGTGACCTGTGGCAGTTACCAAACTTCTCAACCCACAAACACCAAAGACAACAGAGAAGGTTAGTGGGAAAAGCTGTGCGGGACAGAGTGAAAGGAGTTTGCAGTTCAGCCACCACCCTGGGGACAGCGCTGGTGGTGCATCTACAGAACCACAGCTGCAGTTGCTACTGGCCCCAGGCCCACCTGGTGGGAGGAATTAAGTGGCAGATCAGAGCAGGAGTGCAGAGCCTACTTAAGATCTGAGTCAGATCCCGGTTGGTGGCTCTTGTGGGAGGAGGAGTGCTGGTGTGGCAGGCCTTGCTGTGTAGAAATAGCTCTGAAAACAACAGCGCATCCCCTCGAGCTTGGAACAAAGTACACTCTACTCTACATGCAGTCATATCCAGACAAAAAACTCAAGGATTAAGTAAGTTGGCTGGGAACATGGCCAGGAAGGGAAAATGCTCTCAGATTCAGATTCAGACTTTGGAATCTTTCTCTGATGATAAAGAAGACCAAAACATACAGGCAGAAGATGTCAACAAAATCAAAGAGCCTACATCAAAAGCCTCCAATAAAAACATGAACTGGTCTCAGGCCATGGAAGAGCTCAAAAAGGATTTGGAAAAGCAAGTTAGAGAAGGAGAGGAAAAACTGGGAAGAGAAATGAGAATGATGCAAGAAAACTATGAAAAACAAGTCAATGACTTGCTAAAGGAGACCCAAAAAAAATACTGAAGAAAACAACACCTTAAAAAATAGACTAACTCAAATGGCAAAAGAGCTT